>NEWO01001612.1:47024-77629 GCA_003013225.1 Phalaenopsis aphrodite
TGTGTGTATATATATATATTCATTTGAAAATGTGTATATATTGATTGCAGTGAATTATGTTTCAAAATGGATTGAAGCAATTATTTTACCTCAATGTGATGCTCAGAATGTTTCCAAATTTTTAATTAAAAATATTTTTACAAGATATGGATTGTCAAGAGTAATCATTACCGGTGGAGGATCTCATTTTGCAGCAATTCCAAGATTGGTAGAAAAAAATAATATAATGCAGAAAATTGCAACTGCTTATCATTCTCAGACTAGTGGTTTGACAAGAGTATCTAATCGTGAAATTAAAAGAGTTTTGGAAAAAAGTGTGAATCCTGCTAGATTAGATATTGCATTATGGGCATACATGACAACTTATAAGACCCTTATAGGAATGTCCCCATATAGATTAATTTTTGGGAAGACTTGTCACTTCCCGGTAGAATTAGAACATAAAGCTTATGGAGCTATTAAGGAATTCAATTTCAATTTCAAAGATGCTAGTGAGAACAAAACTATTGCAATTGAATGAGAATGAAGAAATTAGGAATGAATCTTATAATAATGCTAGGATTTATAAGGAAAAAATGAAAGAATGACATGATCAGAAGATAATAAAAAAGAAATTTGAACCTAGATATGAAGTTTTATTATACAATACAAGATTGAGATTATTTATTGGAAAACTAAAGTCTAGGTGGAAAGGTACATTCATAATTGTAAAAGTCTATCCATATGGAGTTGTTAACATTGAAGATCCTAAGACTGAAAGGATATTTAAAGTGAATGGACACAGATTGAAAACATATTTTGATGGAGACCAATTTTTTAAAAAAACTAAGTTTTATTTGTCCTCAATTAACTATATTTTTAAAATTAATTTAACATGGTCTTGGATTTTAAGATTTAACTTTAAATGATTATGCTTAGGTTTGTAAATATTAAGGTAAATTTAGGTAAAAGTTTTTATTAATAAAGGTCATTTCATAAGTTAAAGATGTTGGTATGAAAAGATAAGACTGTTTTTCTGTTTAAAGTAAATGAAATTATATTTTTGAAGTATTAAGAATTTTAGAGTTTCATGTAAGAAGAAAAGAGTGAAACTTTATGAAAATTATAAACTAATATGAATTTATAAAGTGAATAAGGGTAAAAGTTTTGACTTTAAGAAGAGGATAGTGAAGTTCAAAATTATTAAAGACTATCCAGATACAATAATCCTTACTTGAAAAAGAAAAGAAAAGAAAGGATTGAAAAGATTTTGAATTAAAAAAAAGAGAAAAGAAAAGAAAAGAAAAGAAAAATGAGTGAGGAGAAGCTTGAGGAGATGCCTAATAAAAAATTTGCTTCACTTGAATCAACTTAAGGAAAATGTTTTATTACATTTTCTAAACTTGTATTGGAGTATGAGTAGCATTACTAGTAAATTTTTCATGAAATTATTTTTCATATGAAGGTTTTAAGTATCCTTGATGTGACAAATTACAATTCTTCTTGAAATGAAAAGAGATTCAAAAATCTTAAATTTGATTACTAACTACTCTTAGACTTAGAGTTTGAATCTAAGTTATTAAAGGTTTTTCTTAAATTTCACTATTTTATTTATTAAACTAAAGTATAGAAGTTATAAGTTAATATCTATTTAGAGTCATATGCTTTTATGTAGTAAAAGTGTCACTTGAGAACAAGTAGCATTTAAGTTTGGAGATTTTGATACACCAAAATAATATGTTGTTTTAAGTATATATTTTATATTTATTTTTGGTGATATTGCACTTTAAAGAAGAGTATTTTCATGTTCTTGTTGTAGGTATATCAATTTTAGGTATTTGGAGTAAAAGTAGCAAAAATGACAAAATTTGGTGTAAAAACAATAATTTTGAGATTCTGGCACCTGAAGCGCCAAAATTGGCACATGAAGCGTCATTTTACGGAGAGCTGGTGCTTGAAGCTCCAGAATTGGGCACCTGAATCGCCATTTGATAAAGAACTGGCGCTTGAAGTGCCAGATTTGGCGTGTGAAGCGCCAAAACCGAGAACAGCACAGTATTAAGCAAGATGGCACCTGAAGCGCCAGAACCAGCGCATGAGGCTCTAGAGATGACTTTTTGCAGATTAAGGTGATTCAGGATGAATTTTGTGCGAATTTCAAAAAGGACACTTGATCTAGACACTTTGGAAGTTTCTTTTATGAAGAGATATATCTATTGGATCAATAGATATGTCTTTAGAATTTAAAAGGGTTGACTTTTGGATAGAATCTTTGGAGGGACTTTTGAATTCTTTTTGGAGGGTGGCATCCTCTAATAAAAGAGAGAAAAGTCTAGGGCTTGAAGAGGAGGCATGTGAGGGATTTTTGAAGAAGGGAAGAGAAATAAACTCAAGGGCTTGGAGATTTTCTTCAAGGATTGTAAGAAATGAGGGAAGGTAAGAGATTTCTTCTTCATTAATTTTCTAAGAGAGAATTGAGAGTGTTTGTAGTAAGGGTAAGTGCTTGAAAAGAACTTCTAGGGATTTGCTTGGGAAGGATTATAAGATAAGTTGTGTTCTTTTATTCCTTTGTTTTGTAAACTAATTTTTATATATGAAATCTGTGTTTTGTCGTATCGTTCTCATGAGATATGAGTATTCTTCTTTACCCTTCTCCCTACACTGAGATTTGGTTTTGTGAAGAATTGATTTTATTTTATACGGTTTTAAATGTAAAAAAAATATGATGATTTGAACTCCGATCTTCATTTACCTTTCGATCTGGCCAATTGAAATGTTAAAATGTGTTGAGAAACATATGATCCGAAAGGGCTATGTTTTCTACAACATAGTGAGAGTTACAATTGATTTCATTCGAGAGGATGTCATCCATGGGGTTAAATGCAAATAAATAGGGTATACTTTGTTGGATGAAAAATTGGAGATTTTAAGGTGACAGATTAAAATCCTCAATTAGGTCCAGTTGATTAGAAATTAATGCGAGATTGTTAGCCCTCAGGTGAGGGAGTAGTAGAAGCTCTGGAGTGGCAGTCGGTATCCTCCCAGCCTAACCATGAAATTAGAGATTAAACTCTGGATTAGTCAATTTTCTTTATGCACTTGGAAGAGGGTAAAGAATATGATTGTTCCTATTTGAGATAAAATAATATATATATATATATATATATATATATATATATATATATATATATATATATATATATATATATATATATAAATGATTTTAATTTCTTCACAATTCATACATGTACTGTAAAGGGGAATGATGTTTTCTTAAATTTGAATTATTCGTCATAAAAATTGTTTAATTTTCATAAGTTTACTTTTGAAAGTTTAGCAATTAGTTTAATTAACTTAGTCTTTTGACTGCATTTTATTTAACATTCACTCATTTACTCTAGATTTGAATTTTGTAATTTACTTTTGTTGTTTAAATTGTAGTTTGCATTATAATCGTAAGAATTTACCTATAAGCATTTCCAACTTTCTTGTGGGATCAATATCTAGGACTCCATTAGAGTCCTTTATTACTTGAGCGATACGTACACTTGCGTTATTTTTAGAGGATTTGACAGTTTGGAAATTTTTAAAAGATAAAACTATTTTAACTAAAGTCATTTTTGTTAGGATTAAATTGCATATTTACTATTGTATCTGCCGTGTGTAATTTGTAATATCGAAAAATATTTGCAAAAATAACACACTAAATCCTCCCGCATCATAGATCTTGGTAGCACACCTGCAACAAAACCCTCTGTGTATGGATGGGGAGCGTTTTAGAAGCCTTGACAATTTGCTATCGTTGGGCACCATATCCGTTGAACGGCTACTACCATGGGTGGAATTGGGACGATTGCCTAACAACGACATCCCTTTTCTCTAGTACTTTTCCTGCCTCAACCTTTCGTTCCTTATGGGGAAGATATGAGAAGATAAAATGCGAGGAGAATGGGTGCTCTCATTGGGCGAGCTTTATCACAGAGCCTTCTCCTTTCTCGAGCTCTCTCGAGGTTTTCTGATTGTAGAGAAAATGCAAATATAGAGAGAGAGAGGGCGGGGGAAAAAAATGAGAGCTCTTCCTTCGGAAGTTTGCCCTTTATCAAAAATTTGTGACGAATGTACCTTGTGTTTATTGTTAACACTAATCAATTTCTGAGTGCAAAAGCCCAATAAAGTTACACAGATTACCTCCTCCATGATAATTTAATACTTGAGGGAGAATTTTTAAGTTTTGATGGTTTTGTTGAGTCTAACATTATAGAGAAGAGGTGGCTGGATTTTGTGGCGGAACCCAATATCACTATCATTCCTATAATTTGTGAGTTTCTCACATATGCCAAAAAACATAGGGATTATAAAGCCTTTGTGAAAGGTAAGAGGGATTTGTTTGATAGTGTATTGACTTGTCAAACTACCTCGTTGATCAATATACATAAATTTTAAATAATTAGCTTAATTATAATAAAATTTTGAGATATTAACAAAATTTACTTTGGAAGTCTAATAGAAGAAAATAATCAATTTTCTACCAACACTCTAACGTAGGAATCCAAGGCCTAAAACTCATTCATATCCGCTAGTGTATTACCAAGCTCAATTGTGAGCGAGGTAATTAAGTACTAGACTACTTAAATTTTGTAATTCAAAAGCAGCTAACTATCAATGTGGATCTTGAGATCATGAGTTCTATTCTATATATGAATCGCATGAGCAAAACCTTAGGGAAAATCCTCCCATTCCTTATCTACACTCTCCATGCAGCCATTGAAGCTCTAAGATATAAGGGAAAGGAGAAAATATTCTCTAAGAGTTCTATAACAAAGAAGAGCATTTGCTCCTATAAGAGCTTCAGGGAGTTGGCCCTAGCAGACGCATAGGCTTCTTCCTCTTCTCATCCCCGATTACTTTAGAGCAAGCTAAGACCTTAGGGGTCACAAAGCTTTCTTGGGATGGAGAGTCAATCATTTGGAGTAGTCAATTGTTTGAGAGATTAAACCACATGGAGCAACTAAAGAATGACCAATATACTTGGTGGCACGATTTTGACACTACAATGGCGCAAATGTTCCCGGTGATTTGTGGCTAACCAAGTGTCATCTCTAGTGTCACATAATTATCAATTTTATTCAGAGGTTAGACCTAGTAGATCTATTGTAGGAGATGATGATGATGATGATGGTGAGGAAATCGATGATGATTGTATGTTTACTAAGCTCTAAGGAGAGTTGTGTTTTATTTTATTTTGTTATTGTAGTCTTTTTTTTTTATTGAAAAAAACTAAGTACTCGTCGACCGGGGGGGAATTTCTTTAATGTAATTTGTATTTATTTTCATGTTACTCATTATTTTGTGTGCTTTTCTAGTGATTATTATTTACTTTTAGTGACTTATTTTTGCGTTGTTATATTATGTTTTTGTTTTTGTTTTTGTTTATGTTCCTTTAGCTAGTTCATATATTTAAGCATTAAAGACTAGAGAATTTATGTAGATTTAAATTAATTTTTTTTTCCCATGGGAATTAATCATTGAGAACAGATTAATAAACTCTTAATAAAAAATTCTAGAGTTTCATATTGATCTAATGGTACTAATTAGTTTACTTAAATTAATAGACATTTTAAATTTAAAGAGCTTGAGTGCACTTGAACACAATTAGAGAAATCTAATTTAATTAAATTAGTGATATTAAAATTTCTCATATATCAATATATATAACTTAAAAATATATTAGTATCATTTAAACTATAATACATAAAATGGATATTGAGAAATCAGAATCAATTTAAGTAAAGTTAGATATCAAAATCATTAACAGAATTTCTCAAAAATAAATATCCTAAAAAAAATAATAAAAAGAGAAAAGTGAAAAAAAAAACTAATGGTGCTTAAAAGGAAAACAAATTACAAAGAAGAGCCAAAATAAAAAAAAAAGCTTGAAGACAAGGCTAAATATATAAAAAATGATATTTGTGATCTTCTTTCCCTTACATAATTTAAAATCTCAATAAAAATTAGAGCACCAAATTTAAACAGACCTTCAAAGCAGCTTCCTCTGTCTTGGTGTTGGCTCAAATTTCCACTAAAAGCCACAAACTTGCAAAGTTTCTGATCTCCAAGGCACCCCCACTAGTATGCATGAACACTTCATTTTCCAAAAATTTAGTATTGTTAGGATGTCATAAAATGAATGAAAGTGGGTTGAAAAGTGAGTGTAAGGAAAAGAAAAACTTTTAACCTACCAAAACTCCTAAAATTAACATGGCATATTTTGAAATGTTTTGATATTTTTGGGATATTTATTTTTTTTAATAATTTTAAAATTCAAAATAAGGCTAAAAAATTAAGTATTTTCTAAAAAATAATTTTTATTTTTCCCAGTGCCTCTGATCACAAGGAACTCAGAAAACCACTTTTCATAATTTTCCGAAGTGTATTTAATTTAATATAATTATTTTTGTACAAAAATACAAGTTTTCTTAGAAAATATACTTTAATGATTAAACTTAATCAAATAATTTTTAAATTTTTACAGTGGATAAACATGATTTTTATGAACAACGTGGGATTAATTTTGTCAATTTTTTATGAGTATATAATTTATAAAAATTAACACAAGATATTTACTGTTAATTAAATATAGAAATTTACAAGATAATTCAAGGCACTCTGATATTTTTTCTAGACTTCTGTAACCACAGGTAACCTACTAAAATTATTCTCATAATTTTTCAAATGGTATTTTGATTTTTATAATTAAAATAGCTAAAATGGCCACCTTAGCTTGAAAATTAGAGTTAGAAGCATAGATATATCCTCTGACCTTGGAAAAATTAGAGGACCTAGCCTCTATCATGAGGAATGATCCCTCAAAATTTCAAGTCATGGTGAGTAATATTTAGTCTTGGAGAATTGAAATACCACAGAGGCTATTTAATTCATTAAAAATGAGGGAATAAGAAAATAATTTTTATTTTTAGTTCATATTATTCTCCTCTATTCACTGAGCAAGAGGGTATTTTTCTTTTATTTTAATGATTTTTCTAGAGAAAGATATAGATTTTTGAAGTTTATGCATTTAAAATAATTCATAAAATCCATATTTTTCTACTTGTCCAAGCGGCACCAACTCAACCTACGGCGGCTCCGAACTCACATGCGGCTATCCGCTATTCGAAGCCGCCATTCACCTCAGTTGCCACGCGGCCCACGGTTCACACACCAAGAGTTTGTCAGGCTCGATCTCCTCCTTCCATTAAATACACGCGCGATTGGACGACATCTGTTCATCGTCCCGAGTGACCTAACCGTAAGCCGTTCACACTAAAACCTTAAGATCTTGATCTAGACTCAACCAAATCACATGGGGTTTGTTTTTAAACCTTCATCTACTCTAGACAAACCTATTTATATGGTATATGCAGTATGAAATACAATAAATACATATAATGAATCAAAATAAGCTCAGATTAGAGTTGGGATCCAATACCTTTGTCTGAGAGGGGAGGCCTCAATCAGATGGTTGTGGTAGCTTCGATTGGACCCGACGAACCTCCGACTGAAGTCTCAAGCTCTGGTGAATTGTCTAGGTATGATTTCTATCAAACTCAATTTCAGGTGTTAGTCTAGAGCTATGTTAGAGGCTACTTTAGAGGGGGTTTTTGTGGGGAGTCATCCTCTTTCACTGTGGTGATGATGTGTACACAATTAATTGAAGTTTGATGCACTGTGGTGGAGTGGAGAGATCTGTCCTATTTTTAGGGCAAATTTCAGTCAAGAAATTGGCTCTAAGGGGTGGCTATTTATACACCAAAAATATATACATTTTTAGACCCATATTTTATACCTATTTTTGATGATATTGCACTTTAATGGAAGGTATTTTGATGTTTTCTTGCAGGTTATTGATTTTTAGGGCTTAAATAAAAAAGAAAGCAAAAAGGATGAAATTTGGAGTAAAAATGATGTTTTTGAAGAAATGCTCAGCGCCGGCGGCGCAAAACAAATTAACGCGGAGATTTTTTACTCAGCGCTGACGGCGCCAAACTAGCGCCGAAGGCGGTTCAGATCCCATTTCTAAAAGGTTTGATGTATTTGGACGATTTTTGAAGAGTTTTTGGAGGCACCTCTTTTAGAACTGAGCTATATTTGGGGCCAAATTTCATCAGAAAATGAGCTCCTCTACGTTTTTCACTCTTATACTTTCATTTTTCGCACCACATCATTCCATTCCACCTTCATATTTGAGTTAATTAATGATTTTGTTTTCATAGCATAGAGTTTTTGTGATGAGATTTAGTGTGAAACTTTCTGTAAGAGTGTTGGAGATGGAGAAAAGTGAGAGATATCTTTTTCCTACATTTCTAAGAAAAGGCTACAAAGGATTTGTTTTAGGAAAGAGTTTTCAGATAAGTATTGTTTGGTTACTAGTGTTGTATGAACTTTTTTTTATATATAAAATTTGTGTTTTGTTATTTCTTTCTTATGAAGTCTGAGTAGTTCCCTCTGTCTTTCTCCCTACTCTGAGATATGGTGAAATGAAGAGATAATATGAATGTGCTAATATTAAATTGTAAAATAAATTGTGATGATTTTTCAACTCTGAACTTAATTTACTTTTTGATCTGGCCAATTGAAATGTTAAAATGTGTTGTGAAACGTTTGATCCAGGAAATGGAGTATGAGTTCTACAACAGAATAAGTATCACATTTGATTCCATGAAGGAGAACATCGTTGATGGAATTAAGTGCAAATAAATAGAGAAATATTCTTTATTGGGTGTATAATTGGAGAACCTTTAGGGTGACAGACTAAAATCTTCAATTTAGTCTTAGTATTTAAAACTGAAGCGAGAGCTAGCCTTTAGGTGAAGGGAAGTGGGAGCTGATATCCTCCTAGCCTAGCCATAGATTTAAGGACAAAACACTGAGATTAGCCAATGATTTTCTATGCACTATATCAGGGTAGAGAATTAAAATTGCTCATATTTGGCACAATACATATTATGAACATTTATCTCATCTCATTCAACCATAGCCTCATTGTAGTGAGAAAGATGTTTTTTCACATAAGAATCTCAGTTACATAAACAAAGTTAATAGATTAGTATTTACTGTTTTAAATTTTGCATATTTGATTTGATAATAGTTTAGAAATTTAATTTTGATTACATCTCAACAATTGAAATTAGTTACAGTGATTTCAATTGACTTTCTGTGAATTTTATAGTAAATTTGTCATTTCCAATTTAAACCTTCCCTGTAGGATCAATACTTGGGGCCTAAATAGAAAGTTCATTATTACTTGATAACAATACTTATACTTGCGTAGAATCTGAATATTAATTGATTATATTTAATTAAATTTTACACAATCTATCGTAACAAAATGTTGGATCAAGTTTTTGGCGCCGTTGCATGAGGAAGGTTACATTTAAATTAAATAGTTTTGATAAATTAGGAAATTTAGAGATAATATATATACCGTAAACATTATTATTATTATTATTATTATTATTATTATATATATATATATATTTAATTTAAAAATCAAAACTCATGAGTGAAATATTTTTTAGAGTGTTTTACTTTGCTTGCTTTATTTGTTTATGCAAAATAATGGATCTGAATGTTTAGTACCTTACGATTCATAATTAGAATGTACTATTAGAAAAATTCAAAAAAAACAAAGAGAAATTAAAAATTTACAAGAAATGGTGAATAACTTAGATAATCTAATAAATGGAAATTGACAAACACCTTTAAAAGATTATGCGAATCCGACAACAGATGAACTTCACTTGACTATTCAAAATCCTGATGTTGCTGCTAATTCATTTGAGCTGAAACCTGCTATTATCCAAATGGTGCAAAATAATCAGTTTGGAGGATCACCTATTGAAGTTCCTAACTTACATCTTGCTAGTTTTCTTGAAATTTATGCTACCATTAAATATGACGGAGTGTCTGATGATGTTGTTAGGTTTAGACTTTTTCCTTTTTCATTAAGGGATAAAGCCAAGGCTTGGTTAAATTTGTTAGCACCTGAATCTATTAGAACTTGGGGAGAACTATCACTAAAATTCTTGGCAAAATATTTTCCACCCTTGAAAACCGTTAAGCTTAGAAATGATATTACATATTTTTGTCAGTTTGAATGCGAATCGATATATGAAGCCTAGGAAAGATTTAAAGATATTCTTAGGAAATGTCCACATCATGTTTTACCAAATTGGTTAATAATTCAAACATTTTATAATGGATTAGTATAAAGATCTATTATAGATGCTGCTGCGGATGGTTCATTAATATCAAAACCTTTTGATGAAGCATATTCTTTAATAGAAGAAATGCTACTAATAATTTCAATGACCCTCTGAAAGGGTAAATCCTAAGAGAGTAGCTAGTATTCATGCTTTCGATGCAATGTCTATTTTGGCATCTCAAATTGCTGCTATTTCTAAAATGATTGATCAAATGAGAATGAATTATTCTCAAGTACCCCCTGTATTAGAGGATAATTCACTAGGATAGATTATTGATACTCAATCATCTTGTGAAACTTTAAACACTATAAATAATCAAAATAATAATCCCTATTCTAAATATTTATACCTCGGTTGGAAAAATCACCCTAATTTTAGTTGGAATAATTATAATAACTTGGTGAAATCATCCAGAAATTTGAACAATCAAGAAAATCCTAATTTTTGACCTTATTTTTCTCCAAGATTTAACTCTAACCCTAACCCACAAGTTAAGGAAAAGAAGTTGACGATGGAAGAAGTAATTTTGAATATGGGAAATCAAATATAGAATAAAAGGGCTGTTATTAGAAATATTGAAAATCAATTATAACATATTACTACTGCACTTAGTAATAAACTTATAGAATTCTTCCAAGTAGTGTGGAAGTTAATCCAAAAGATCAAAATAAAGAATAAATTAAAGTTATTCAATTACGAAATGGAAAAGAACTTGAAACAAGGATCCAAAGAGAAACTGAAGTTGATGAAGAAAAGGAAGAAATGAAAAATGATCAATAGGAAAATGAACAAACACAGAGCCCTATAGAATAATCATTACCTCTGTTTCCTCAAAGACTGAAACAGAAGAATAAAGATAATAATTTATTAAAATTTTGGAAATACTTAAGAAGTTAACAATAAATATTCCTTTTGTTGAAGATTTGGAACAAATGCCAAGTTATGTTAAATTTATGAAGGATGTATTAAACAAAAAAAGGAAGTTTACAGATCATGAGACCGTTGCACTTAATGAAGAGTGTAGTGCTATTATTCAGAAAAAGCTTCCTAAAAAATTAAAAGATCCTAGTAGTTTTACTATACCTTGTTCAATTGGAGAAAAGTTTTACGAAAAAGCTTTATGTGATTTAGAAGCGAGTATCAATCTTATGCCTTTATCAATTTTTAAACATTTAGATTTGGGAGAAATTTTCCCTACTACTGTAACTTTTCAGTTAGCTGATCGATCAATAACTTATCCAAAAGGAGTTATAGAAGATGTGTTAGTAAAAGTGGATAAATTTATTTTCTTTGTAGACTTTATAGTATTGGATATGGAGGAAGATAAAGAGATTCCTATAATTTTAAGGAGACAATTTCTCGTCATAGGGAGAGCTGTAATAGATGTGCAAAAAGAAGAATTAATGATGAGAGTTAATGATGAAGAAGTGAAATTTAATATAGCAAAAGCTATGAAATATCCTGCAATAGAAAAAGATAATGAATGTTTCAGGATGGAAGTAGCTAATTATCCAAGTAATGAGCAATTTAAGAATGATTTTGAAGATAAATTAAAGCAAGGAGAAATTTTTAATACTAAAAATGAAGTAAAAGAAGAAGATTTAGATTATAATCAGGGCAAATTTGAAGCATTAGACTTGCTGGAAAATGATAGTAAAAATCTTATTCCTTCAAGTATTAAACCACTTGAACTTGAATTGAAGATATTACATGCTCATTTAAAATATGTATTTTTAGGAGAGTCATCTACATTGCCTATTATGATATCTTCTGAGTTAACTGAAATTCAGGAACAAAAGTTGATAGAAATGTTGAAAAAGTATAAAAATAATTTTGGATGGACTTTAGCAGATATTAAAGAAATTAGTCATTCAAATTGTATGTACAAAATTTTATTATATGAACGGTATAAACCAAAAGCGGATCCTCAGAGAAGATTAAACCCAATAATGAAAGAAGTTGTTAAAAAAGAAATTTTAAAGTGGTTAGATGCTAAAATTATAAATCCTATTTTATATAGTGCTTGGGTAAGCCCAATTCACTGTGTTCCGAAGAAAGGAGTGACTGTTGAAGAAAATGAGAAAAATGAATTAATACCAATAAGACAAGTAACTGGTTGGCGAATTTGTATTGACTAGAGAAAACTAAATATGACCACCAGAAAAAATCACTTTCCTTAGCCCTTTCTAGATCAAATGTTGGGTAGATTGGCTGGGAACAAATAATATTGCTTTTTAGATGGATATACCGAATATCACCAAATTCTAATTGCTCCAGATGATCAAGAGAAAACAATGTTTATACGCCCATATTAAACATTTGCTTTTTGTAGAATGCCTTTTGGACTGTGCAATGCACCTGCAACATTTCAAAGATGCATGATGTCAATTTTTGTAGTTTTATAGAGCATGGAATGGAAGTATTTATGGATGATTTTTCTATATTTAGGACTTTGTTTGAGTTATACCTTAATAATTTAGAAAAAATTCTGGAGATATGTGAAAAAATCGACCTAGTCTTAAATTGGGAAAAATGTCAATTATGGTTGCAGAAGGTATTGTTCTTCGGCATAAAATTTCTGAAAAATGCATGGAAGTAGATCCTGCAAAAATCCAAGTTATAGAAAAATTACCACCTCCTAATAATGTTAAAGGAGTGAGAAGTTTTCTAGGACATGCTGGTTTTTATGGGCGCTACATAAAAAATTTTTCAAAAATAACTAAACCCCTATGCCATCTCTTAGAAAAAGATACAAAATTTGATTTAAATGAGGAATGCATAACAACATTTGAATTATTAAATAAAAAATTAATCAGTGCACCTATAATAGTACCAGTTGACTGGGAGAAATCATTTGAAAAAATGTGTGATGCTAATGATTATGCTATTGAGGCTGTATTAAGACAAAGGCACGAAAAAATTTTTAAAGTATATATTATGCTAGTAAAACTCTAAATAATGCTCAAATTAATTATACTACTACTGAAAGAGAATTATTAGCTATTGTTTGCCTTTGAGAAATTTAGATCTTATTTAATTGGAACTAAATGTATAGTGCATATAGATTATTCTACTATTAAATATTTGAAGCAAAAGAAGGATGCTAAACCAAGATTATTTAGATGGATACTTCTATTGCAAGAGTTTGATTTTACCGTAGTAGATAGAAAGTGAAATGATAATCAAATAGATAAGCATTTGTCTAGAATAGAAATAAAAATATTAACTACTTTTGCAAATGAAATTTTAGAAAATTTCCCTGATGAACATTTATATAGTATTGATGAAATAGATGTATCGTGGTATGCTGATATAGTAAACTATATTGTAAATGACATTTTACCACCTGATATCAATAATCCACAATTAAAGAAATTTATTTATGATTCGAAACACTATTTTTGGGATGAACCATATTTATATAAACAATGTAAAGATTTAATTATTAGAAGATGTGTGTGTTATGAAGAAACTCAACAAATAATTGAAAGATGTCATGATTATGAATTTGGAGGACATTTTGGAATAAATAGATCTGCATATAAAATTTTGCAAGTTGGATTTTATTGGCCTACTATTTGTAGAGATGTTAATGAATATATTAAAACATGCGATAGATGTTAAAGAGTAGAAAACATTTCCAGAAGAGATGAATTGCCTCTAAATTACACATTAGAATTTGAAATTTTTTATGTGTGGGGATTAGACTTTATGGGACCATTTACGCCTTCATTTGGAAATTTATGTACATTACCTGCTCTTGATTATATGTCTAAGTGGATTGAAGCTATTGTTGTGCCTAGATGTGATGCTCGGAGTGTTTCTAAATTTTTAATTAAAAATATTTTTACAAGATATGAAATGTCGAGAGTAATTGTATTCGATGGAGGTTCTCATTTCAGGAGTAAGAGAATAAAAAAATTAATCAAGAAATATGATATAATGCATAGATTCTCGACTGCTTATCATCCTCAAACTAGTGGTCTAGCAGAAATATTGAATCATGAAATTAAACTCATTTTAGAAAAAGCTATAAATCCTTATAAATTGGATTGGTCAGCTAGACTAGATACTGCATTATAGGCATACATAACTGCTTATAAAACTCCTATAAGAATATCCCATATAGATTAAATTTTGGAAAAAAAACATGTCATTTACCAGTAGAATTGGAACATAAAGCAATTTAGGCTATTAAAGAAATTAATTTTAATTTAAAGGATGGTGGTGAAAAAAAGTTTTTGCAACTCAATGAACTTGAGGAGATTAGAAATGAAGCATATGATAATATGAAAATCTATAAAGGGATGAAAATATGGAATGATTGAAAGATTGTTAAGAAGAAATTTGAACCTGGACAAGAGGTTCTACTATGTAATATAAGATTGAGATTGTTTCCAGGAAAACTAAAATCCAGAAGGTTAGGACCATTTAAAGTGATTAAATTTTATCATTATGGAACTGTTGTTATTAAAGATCCTAACACTGGAAAGATATTTAAAGTTAATGGGCAACGTTTGAAACATTATTATGAAGGACACATACCTTAATTTAAAGAAATTTTAATGTTAAGTCAACCCAACTAAACAAGAGGTATGTCTGGTTGACGACGCTAAACTAAACACTTTGTGGGAGGCAACCCATACTTATATTGTTATGTATTACTATTTAGTTTGTTACGTGTCCTATATATTAATAGATCATAATCCTACACAATTGCATTTATTATAAATTAAGTCAAATGCTGGTACTGGAGAAATTTTGGAATTAAATTGAATAAAAAAATGAAAATCACAATTTTGGCCACTGGCGCCAACTGCGACATAATGGGTGCCGACGACGCCCTAGATAACGGACATCGGTGCCGGCAACGCCAATTGGGAGCACCGACGGCAGCGAGTACGGTTGGACGGTTTTAGACGACTTTTGACGGGTTTTGGCGTGATTTCTTTTCATAATAACCGCCGGGACGAGTTTAAAAAGGCCTAGAAACATCCTTGGACGCCTATTAACTTCTTAGTTTTAGATTACATGGCTTTAAATTCCAGAAATACTTTAAGGTATGGAGTTTTCAACAAAAGAAAATTTATTAGTTTTGACGCACAGTGATTATACGATAAATTTATTACGAAGAGGAGATTGATCAAGGAAAGAGGATTTATTAATCATGGAGTGATCAATCCTATTGGTCTAATTGTTAAAATCATTCTGCAAAGGTGTTGGATGTTCTGTGTTACACTACATCTACGGTTATCGTACCTGTGGTGAAAGAGTTTTATGCAAACTTACATGGAATTACTCAAGGTGTTGTCTTCGTACGAGGTAAGGTTGTACCATTTACTCATGCAAGGATTAATGAATTATATATGATAAACAACATTCCAATCTGTCATTATACAAATTTCATTCTTACACGAGATTTGATGCAAGATGTGTGTAATCTTCTAACGTATGAAAATGATATGTGGGAGATACAAGATGAAGGATATGTGACCAGAGGAAAATATGTTGAGATTTTCATACCTATTTTATATTATTTTTGATGATATTGCACTTTAAAGAAAGGTATTTTTGATGTTTTGTTGCAGGAATGATGAATTAGGGTAATTGGAGCAAAAGGATACAAAAAGGAGCGGATTTGGAGCGAAAAGGACCAAAATGTGAAGAATTGAATTAGGGCGCCGACGGCACCATCGACCGCCAATGGTGAGATTTTCCCTAGACTCCAGAATTAATTCATTATGAAGGTCTGCCGACGGCGCCCTCGAGGCTGTCGACAACGAGCTCGACGGTTATGCCCAATCAGGCTTTGGATAAGGCCAATTTTTGGAGGGATGCTTAGGCAACTCTTGGGAAAACTCATCAACAACTTTAAAAGACTATTTTGGCCAAAAATTAGAGGATCCTGGAGAGCCTGGAAGTCCTGAAGAGTTCTTGGAGGTTAGAAAGGTTCCAATAGTGTGTAAAAGTTGTGATGAAGTCTTCGAGAGATTGTAAGAGTGGAGGGAAAGTGAGATATTTCTTCCTCCTTGCTGCTTCGAAGAGGAATTCTGTGTGCTGTAAAGAAAGGAAGAGATTCAGAGGAACTTCAAGGAGTTTTTTTGGGAGAAATTAGAGATAAGTTATTTACTTGTTGTAGTATGTATGACTGAGTAGTTTTCTCTGTCTTTCTCCTTGTCTCGAGATTTGTGAAATGGTGATTTGAATTGGTGAAGCCATGAAAATGTTTAAGAAATTATGATGATCTTTTCACTTCGATCTTAATTTACTTTCAATCTGGCCAATTGATTTGTTAAAATATGTTGAGTTTTACAACTAAGGTGAAGATTACATCCAAGATTCATGGAGGTCAAAGCCCTTGGAAGTTGGGTGCAAAGAAATAGGGAAATAATATTATCGGGCGTAGAATTGGAGATTTTAGAGTGACAGACTAAAATTCCCAATTCGGTCCTATCGTTTGGGTGCTGAAGTGTAGATGTTAGCCCTCATGTGAGGGGAAAGTGGGAGCTCTGAAGTGAGAGCCGGTATCCTCATAGCCTAGCCACAGATTCAGTAAACAAGCATAGGATTAGTCAATGTTCTTTATGCCTGGACCAAAGGGTAAAGAATATGTATGCTCCTATTTGGCACAATATAATTTCAACTAATTCACTTTATCTACTCACTATAATTTGTTGACAAGGAGAATGATGTTTTCTTATATATTGAATATCACATTTAAACCTTCATTAGTATCATTAGTTATTTAAGAGTTATTAAAATTATGTAATTATTTCAATTGCTTATTTGTGACAGATAAGCAAATTAAACTTTGTTGTTATGATTAAAGTATTGCTTTTCTAAAATCTTAGTTCGTAGTTATAAACTTACTCCCTATGGGATCGATATCTAGGACTCCATTAGAGCTCTATATTACTTGAGCGATACTTATACTTGCGTTGATAATTATGACTTTACAATTAATGAATATTTATTTCGTCTATATTTATCGAATCTATAAGTGTTATTAAGGATTTGGTACAGTTGCTGAGGAAGTAAATCTTTTAGCAGTAGTATTAAATACTTAAATTTTTAAGCATATATAAAGTCACGGTCAATATGTTAGTTTCTCCACTTCATTACTTAATCCAATTTCAAAGCAATGACATTTCTTTATTGCTGCAAAATTACTCCCTAATATGAAAATTAGTAGAGTTACCAAAGAATGTGTTATTTTAAATTAATGCATTCAAATGGAAAAACCCATTGATATAGAGTCTATTATATTTAAATCTTTTATGGGTATCCTTACTAATGGACCAATTTATGGACTTGGGCATCTGTCTACCATCTATTTGATTTTCAGTCAAGCCCAAGTTCCATATGAAAGTTGGTAAAAGAATTTATTACCTTGGGAGCTCATGAATCCTATAGATGAGAATTATTGTGGAAATGGAAATGAAGTATTAGAAACCATCATGATCAATCTTCACATGCTTCAACTCCATTAATACCACTAACAGTTGGAAGTTCACTTGCTTTGGAAAAGAAAATCAAGAAAATTGAAAGGTAACTTCAGAGTATTATGAATGCAGTAGGAGATCTTAAATACCTTTTTGATCACCTATATTGGAGAATGAAAGAAAATTTTGATCACATTGGAACTTTTGAAGTAATATTAGCTCAGATGTTTAAAGAAAAGAGTGGATCAAAGAAAATTCGACAGATCAATTTCCATACCGATCATTTTACAACTTATATGTTCATTACCAATCTATGGGATATATCAGAAGAGGAGAAAGTACTGAAAAAGAGGCGTAATAATTGAAGACTTTAAATTCTCTATCTATTTTAGAACATTATACATATTTAGTGTAATTGTGTGGATTTAATTTGGTTTGGTTTGCTTTTTGCTTTAGAATTATGAACTTTGATTGTGTGTATAGTTTTGTGACAGCTTTTAGTGTTGTGGCTTTATTTCGATGTTGATTTATAATTAGTTTGTTTAATATGTGTGATTGTGTAATTAAAAATTGTGTTTGTCTAAAATGAACTTTCATATATAAAAGGTAGTTTGTTGTTGTTTGTGAACATTGGTGTCTGTGAAATGTTTTGTGAATTATTTTTAGATTAGAATTTGTGTTTAAAATACTAAAAATTTTAAATTGAAATTTTAAAAAATAAAACATGGAATTTTTTAGGTCTTCAGCGCCGACGGCGCCCTCGACTCGACAGCAGATTTTAACCCCTAAAAATTCACAATTTTTACTGTGGCCACCATTTTTACGCTTAAGTCATCTTCAACCCTCGGTTTGGGTGGTTAGGGCTTGATTTTGGGAGGATTTGAGGTGATTTTAAGGCTAAAAGACTTCAAATTTCATCTTCTCTAGATAAGAGCTACACTTTAAACCAAAAAAAAATTTATTTTCACCAAGGATTAATCTCACACTGCATGGATCCAAAAATATGGAAATTTTTTGAGAAATTTTTGAGAAAATCCTTTGGTGATGAACTCTTATTTAGTGATTTGAAGTTTAAAATGTTTTACATTTTAATTTTTGGAATTTTAGAATTTATTCAGATTTTTCAAAATTTTCGAGATCTCTTATGACACCTAGATCAAGCAAAAAGTAAGTAGAATATGACAAGCAGAGATTTGTTAGCTTTAGAGCAAGTGCTCGATTTCATAGCATTTGTGAAAATAAGAAAGTAATTTAGGACCGAGGTTTTAAAATTTCGGGAGGAGAAGTTGAACGTTTGATTACTGCTCGACAGTGGGAAAATTTTTGCTATTTTATTGCCGATGTGATAGCTGGGATTATAATGGAATTTTATGTCAACCTTGCTGAAGCTTCTGGTGATTATATATTTATTCGTGGTAAAAGGGTAGAATTTACTCCAAAGAAAATAAATAAGTTTTGTTATGTAAAAGATGTGTATAGAAGTCAGTATTCATTCTTTTTCTGTTACAGATCAGGCTTTAGATGAAGTTATTTCTTTTCTGACTAGTGAGAAAGCGGCTTGGGAAATAAAAAATGGAGTTAAAGTTAACTTGCCCCTATAAGGCCTGACATTATTTTTTTTCTAGAAGAATGATTCTGACGAACCATCATAGTGAAGTGACCAAAGATAGAGCCATCCTGAACTACTGTATTCAACAAGTTATGAACATAAATGTGGGTTATATTATTTATATGAACACTCGATCTATTGCTATGGAAGAGACTTCTGGTGGATTGGCACACCCTGCTCTTATTTACACACTTTGTTAGCATGCAGAAGTTGATTTTAGACCAAATGAGGAGAGGATTGAGCCTCAAAGACCTATTGGGCCTGCTAACATCAAAACATATGAATCTCAAGTTGACTGGAGATCTGACAGTAAGACTAGAGATATTCCTTCTACTTCTAGGGATATTACTTCTACCTCTCATGGACCTACTTCTAGTGAACCCAGTCACAAAGAACTTTTGGATCAGATGATGATTCAACAGGGAGATATTTTGATGATGGATTATATGATGCATAATAAAGAGGCTAGAAATGCTCACACTGATGATCTAATTCGCCAGAAATTTGAGTATGATGCTGCTTATGATGTTGCTTTAGTGAGATACCTGAGGGGTGACCATACAGTTCAATTCCCTATTCACCCTACTTATAATCCATATCAGCAACAAAAGTTAGATGTCGATGATGACTGAAGATCTATTTTGTTTGTTTGTTTGTGTTTGTACTGTGTGATTGTATTGTTTGTGTTGTGATGTTGTTTAGACTTTATTGTTATGTTTTGTGAAACTATAATGTGGAAAACTGTTTTCATTTTGAGAATTTAGTTTAGCTCTGTTGTTATTTTCAACACTTTGTTCTGTTTTGTGATTAGCCCTTTCTCAGCAAATTTTATATGTATTATGTGCAATTTAATGTTTTTAGCCTTGTAGTTTTCATTTTAGCACCTGCAGTATTTTCAAAATTTATGTTCAAAAATCAGAATCTCCAACAGGTATAATTTTTTATGTATTTAATGCTTTTTCTTACCCTTCATTTTTAAAGCTCTTCATGTAAAAATCTTTTAAAAAAAATTTATGTTTTGGGGGGGGGAGAAGAAGAAAATTCATTTTTAGAATGAGAAAAAAAACTTAATTTTATTTGTTCTCACTTAATTATATTTTCAAAATTTTAAATTTAATATGACCTTTGGTATTAGAGGTTAACTTTGAATAACTATATTTATGTTTCTAAATATATAGTAAATTTAAGTAAAAATTTTCAATAATAAATGTTAATTCTAGGGGCTAAGATATTTGTTAAAAGATAATAAGACTATGTTTTTCTATTTTTAGTAAAGGAAAATTTGTATTTTTGAAGTATTAAAAATCTTAAAAGATTCAAGTAAAAAGAAAAGAATTAAACTTTATGAAATCTTTAAGTTAATATAAATTTGTTAAGTGAAGAAATGTAAAAAGTTTTTAACTTTAAGAAAAAGATAGTGAACTTCAAAATCATTAAAGACTATCCAGATATTGTAATCTTGGCATATAAAAAAACAGAAAGAAAGAAAAGAAAAAGGGGATTAAAAATAATCTTGAAAAGAAAAGAAAAAGAAAAAGAAAAAAAATATTGGGGGAGAAGCTTGAGGAGTGCATAATTAAAAATTGGCTTCCCTTAATCAACTTAAGGAAAATAACATGAACACATTTTTTAAACTTTTTATTTGAATGTTAACTTAATTATTAATAAAGTTTTATGAAGATTCTTTTTCATATGAATTTGCTAAGTGACTTTAATATAACAAATTGCAATTTTTCTTGAAAGAAATAAAGGATAAAAAACCTTAGACTTAATTATTGAATATCTTTACACATTTAGTATTAACTGGAGTTGTTTTAAATTTTTCTTAAGTTATACTATTATATTTGGAAAAATAAAAAATGGAAGTCTAAATGTTAAGATCTTTATCATAAGTCGTATTTTTTTTATGCAGTAAAGGAGTTACTTGAGGACAAGTAACATGTAAGTTTGGGGGATTTTGATACACCAAAACTATATACATTTTTAAAACCATATTTTATACATATTGTTTATGATATTGCACTTTAATGGAATGTATTTTGATGTTTTCTTGCAGGTTGTTAATTTTTAGGGCTTAAAGCAAAAAGAATGAAATTTGGAGTCAAAATGACGTTTTTGAAGACATGCTCAGCGCCGGCCGCGCGGAGGGCAACACCGACAGCGCATAACAAATTAACGTGGAGATTTTTTACTCAGCGCCGACAGCGCCATACTAGCGCTGACGACGCCAAACACGGTTCAGATCCCGTTACTAGAAGGTTCAATGTATTTGGATAATTTTTGAAGAGTTTTTGGAGGCACCTCTTGGAGAACTGACCTTGTGCTCTATTTGGGGCCAAATTTCATCAGAAAATGGGCTCCTCTATGTTTTTCACTCCTCTACTTTCATTTTTCACACCACATCATTCCATTCCACTTCCATATTGGAGTCAATTAATGATTTTGTTTTTTTAGTTTAGAGTTTTTGTGGTGAGATTTAGTGTAAAATTTTCTGTAATAGTGTTGGAGAAGGAGAAAAGTGAGAGATTTCTTCTTCCGGCATTTCTAAGGAAAGGCTACAAAGGATTTGCTTTAAGAAAGAGTTTTCAGATAAGTATTGTTTGTTTATTAGTGTTTTATGAACTTTCTTTATATATGAAATTTGTGTTTTGTTATTTCTTTCTCATGAAGTCTTAGTAGTTCTCTTTATCTTTCTCTCTACTCTGAGATATAGTGAAATGAAGAGATAATATGAATGTAGCAATATTAAATTGTAAAATAAATTGTGATGATTTTTTAACCCCGAACTTAATTTAATTTTCAATCTGGCCAATTGAATTGTTAAAATGTGTTGTGAAACATATGATCTGAGAAATGAAGTATGCGTTCTATAAAAAAATGCATGACCTAAGTAGATTGAAGTAAACCTCTTTTAATTCATTTCCTAAACGAATGTCAAATAGCCCTGGATGCTGTTCCAATTCCTTGAATTCGTTTGAGCAGCTTAACAAGAAATTTATAAATCCTGGTTGATTCTTGACACCAAAAAACCTTCCAGAGCATGAAAAAACTGTAGAACTTCTAAAATGAGGGAAAATAATCAGCTACAATTCCAAAGTGCTGGAAGTCTAGCCAGGAATTTACCACTGAATTTTAGAAAGTGATATGTATGTACATATGAAAGCATTTTATAATGAAGTAATTACATGCATGATTTGATGTCCTAATTCCCTGAAATTGTTTGAGCATCTTAAAAAGAAATATATAAATCTTGTTTGATTCTTGCCTCCAAACAACCTTTCAAAGCATGATCTATTGTTGGTCAACTCAATGAGCTATCCAAAGTGCTATTTATGTTCATATGAAAGTTTAGGTGCAATTTAGGTTAATGCAAAAATAATTGTGAAGGAGAAAAAAAAGTAAACTTTATAAGTTCCAAAAGTTTTGATGATTGAAAGCAATGATTGAACTACCCCAACCTCATGTTGATGTGCATCTTTTATAAGGTTATGATTAATTTTGTTAAAAGAGAACATTTTTGTTGTTACAAGTATAGTATGTCCACAGTCACCCCCCCAACTAATGCATTACTAATCTATTCTCAAAGGACCATCATTTCATTTGCACCTTCTCCATCTTTTGTACAAATTGTGGCATGATCATTGTCACCTCGTGGCAAATAATGACCAATGTGGTATTCAAATGCTTCAATTGGCGGTTCATGTTGATTTTCTTCAGCATTGTGGAAATCAACATCAATTCAAGAAAGATGGCCGAATAAAACTGCGGAGTGTCATCGTTGCCATAATAATTTGGACCTATTTTGGAAAAGGGTAAGGTGACATATCACGCAGTATCACCCACTTCTTCTTTCAAACCCCAAAAGTTCTCTCAATCACGCCTCGTAAGGATGGATGTTATTTGTTAAACATCTCCTTTCGACCCCACGCAACGTTGTTGGCTCGTTTATAATCGGGTATGTGATATCTGGTGTCAAGATATGGTTTAAGATAACCTCGTTGCAATGGATACCCGAGATCGACCAAATAATATTTTCCTAAAATTATTTTTATATTTAACTTCAACATGTACAAAAGGAGAACTTATTAACTCATTATGCGACATACCGTGTGGAGGGTGTAGTAAGTTGTAATGGATATTCTGCATTACACTCTAGAAAATTATACTGTCGTGCGCACTACCCTCTCAAATGGGCATGGAAAATGTAAAACACATGTTGAAATCGTAGACCACCATAACATTTTGTGTGGCCAATAAATGTAGCTTTATCATCATTTGGTATTCGTGCATCAACGTGTGCTCCATCTATTGCACCGATGCAGACTTAAAAAGACCCCTATGATCATGTTTACCAAATTAACTAACTCAAAATATGAACAATACATTTCATGATCACAACCTTAAAGAATGACATGTAGTGTGTATCGCGTTCAATATTTGATAGAGTTTGTGCAAATGTTGGATCTGATGGTTTTATGATCTGTCTGGCTAGTTTCACAAGAGCATTCAAACTTATGGTCAAATATCTGCTTATTGTCTCGGAAGAGTGTTGGAACCGTTCCATTACACCGCGAACTGACTCATTTTGTGACAATATAAAAAAAAATAATCGCTAACACCTCCCGTTCAGTTGTCCTAGATGAACCATGCAGACTATGAGATGTACTTAGTTCAGCAAGTAGGTCGGTGAAAACCTCATGTGTCATCCAAAACATGCTCCTAAATCTAGTCAGATGACCAATAAGCAATTCTTCTACACATCTATCTCCGACATAATTTGATATGTAATAAGGTGAGTAGTCAATGTAATTATTGTAGTTATAAACGGTCAATTAGATTGCAACATTTCTCCTCATTTGTCATTCTTGTTCCCAGTCCATGCAGGTAACTAGTTTGTAAAAAATAACATAACGGTATCATGAATTATTGAATCCAAATAACATAACGTTGCAACTAGAATTAAAAAGATAATAGTAAGGGGAGTTAAATAGAAAGAAAGCATGAAATGATAAACTAAAATAATGTTGTTCAATGTTCCAATGGATAACTAAAGTAATAGAATGTCTCTTGAAAATTATAAAATGAAATCTTTGATGCCTCAATTTTCATTACGGGCATAAAAATGACGTAGATAAGCAACTCGTCGGTCTTTCACCACTGCCCTGAAAAAATCTTCGTGGACAGAATCTTGCAGAAGCTCCACAACAAAAAAAGTACATATCAAAATCATCACCAATCTCTGGGTTCTCTTCCAAAATTTCCACCTCCTCGTTAATTGAGGCTCTCTAGACTTTAGGGGGGCATCTTTCGAAGAATCTATCAGGTATGATATCTGATTTCTGGTAGAGGGGCTCATACACCAAACATATATGCATTTTTAGACCCATATTGTATTCTTATTTTTGGAGATATTGCACTTTAATGGAAGGTATTTTGATGTTTTCTTGCATGTTGTTGATTTTTAGGGCTTAAAGCAAAAAGAAAGCAAAAAGGATGAAATTTGGAGTCAAAATGATATTTTTTAAGGAAATACTTAGCGCTGGCAGTGCCAAGATCAGCGCAGACGGTGCAGAACAACCGAAAGCTGGAGAATTTTTACTCAGCGCTGACGGCGCCAAAGGCGATTCAGACTCCGTTTTTAGAAGGCTGAATGTATTTGGACGATTTTTGAAGTGTTTTTTGAGGCATCTCTTGGAGAACCGACCTTGGGCTTTATTTCGGGTCAAATTTCATAAGAAAATGGGCTCATCTACGTTCATTTTTTGCTCCACCACGCCACATTTTCATAATCTATCTTCATTCCACAACCATATTAAAGTCAATTAGTGATTTTTCTTTCATAGTTTAGAGTTTTTGTGGTAAGATTTAGTGTGAAACTTTTTGTAAGAGTGTTGGGGATGGAGAAAAGTGAGAGTTCTTCTTCCTACATTTCTAAGGAAAGGCTACAAAGAATTTTCTTTGAGAAAGAGTTCCAGATAACTTTGTTTGTTTACTTAGTGTTGTATGAACTCTCTTTTATATATGAAATTTATGTTTTATCATATATTTTTCATGAAGTATGAGTAGTTCCCTCTATCTTTCTCCTTACTCTGAGATATGGTGAAATGAAGAGATAAAATGAATGTGTCATAATTAAAATATAAAATAAATTATGATGATTTTTCAACTCTGAACTTAATTTACTTTTCAATCTGGCTAATTGATTTGTTAAAATATGTTGTGAAACATATGATTCTGGAAATGGAGTATGAGTTCTACAATAGTGTGAGGGTCACATTTGATTTCATGAAGGAGAAATTTGTTCAAGAAATTAAGTGCAAATAAATAGGGAAATATTCTTTGTTGGGTGTAGAATTGAAGAATACTTAGGGTGACAGACTAAAACCCTAATTTGTTCTTAGTGTTTAAAAACTAAAGCAAGAGTTAGCCTTCAGGTGAATGGAAGTGAGAGCTCTAGAGTGGGAGCCGGTATCCTCCTAGTCTAGCCATGGATTTAAGGACTAAAACTAAGATTAACCAATGATTTTCTATGCACTGTATTAGGGCAGAAAATTAAAATTCCTCTTATTTTACACAATACATATTATAAGCATTTATCTCATCTCATTTTACCAGAATTTCATTGTAGTGGGAATGATGCTTTTTCACTTAAGAAATCTTCATTACATAAACATAGTCAGTAGATTAGTAGTTATTATTCAAAATTTGAATTTCCAATTTTCTAATAATTAAGTAATTTAGTTTGGTTAATATCTCAACATTCAAAATTAGAGACAGTGATTTCGTTTGATTTTCTGTAAATTTCCTGTTAAATTTCGTCATTGCTAACTTACACCTTCCCCGTGGGATCGATATTTGAGGCTTAAATAGAAAGTCTATTATTACTTGATAACGATATGTATACTTGCATATAATCTCATTATTAATTTCCTATAATTATATATATTTTACACAACTCACTTTTCATATAAGGATCAAGTTTTTGGCATTGTAGTGATGTCGACTTCATTAATCCTTACATATAAAATTTGGGATCATGTTTTTGGCACCGTTGCTGGGGAAGGTAACGGTTAAATTTAATTAAATTAAATAATTTTGATAAATTAAGAAATTTAGATAATATATATATTTACAAATATATAAAAACATAAAAAATAAAAATAAAAAATTAAAAAAGAAATTTATTTAAGAGTTTATTTTTAAAGAATTTTACTTTGCTTACTTTATTTGTTTATACGAAATATTGGATCTGAAGGTTTAATACCTTACGATTCAGAATTAGAATGTACAATTAGAAAAATTTGAAAACAACAAAGAGAAATTAAGAATTTGAAAGAAATGACATTGCCTACGTTGAACATTCTAGATAAAAATTAGTTAATCGATTGTTTTCAAATCCTGATGTTGTTGCTAATTCATTTGAGCTTAAACCTGTCATTATCCACATTATACAAAATAACTAGTTTGGAGGATCACCTACTGAAGATCCTAACTTACATCTTGCTAATTTTCTTGAAATTTATGTTACATTTAAGTATGGCGGAGTGTCTAATGATGATGTTAGGCGTAAAATTTTTTCCTTTTTCATGAAGGGATAAAGTCAAGGCTTGGTTAAATTCATTAGCACATAGATCTATTAGAACTTGGGGAGAACTATTACAAAAATTCTTGGCTAAATATTTTCCACCCTCTAAAATTGCTAAGCTTAGAAATGATATTACATATTTTTGTTATTTTGAAGGGGAATCGATATATGAAGCCTGGAAAAGATTTAAGATTCTTCTTAGAAAATGTCTGCACCATGCTTTGCCAGATTGGTTAATAATTCAAACCTTTTACAATGGATTAGTAGGATCATTAAGATCTATTATAGATGTTGATGCGGGCGGATCATTAATGTCAAAATTTTTTGATGAAACATATTTTTTAATTGAAGAAATGACTACTAACAATTTTCAATGGCCCTCTGAAAGGGTAAATCTTAAGAGAGTATCTAGTATTCATGATTATGATGCAATATCTATTTTGGCATCTCAAATTGCTGTTATTTCTAAAAATATTGATCAAATATGAGTGAACTATTCTCAAATACCCCCAGTATTAGAGAAAAATTCACTAGGACAGATTATTGATACTCAACCATCTTATGAAACCTTAAATGCTATAAATAATCGAAATAACAATCCCTATTTTAACTATTTTAACCCTGGGTGGAAAAATCACCCTAATTTTAGTTGGAATAATTATAATAATTTGGTGAATCCATCTGTAAATCTAAACAATCATGAAAATCCTAATTTTTGAACTTATTATCCTTCAGGATTTAACTTCAATCCTAAACCACAAGTTAAGGAAAAGAAGTTGACAATGGAAGAAGTGATGTTAAATATGGTAAATCAAATACATAATCAATGAGCTGCTATTGAAAATATTGAAAATCAATTAGGACATATTGCTACTGCACTGAGTAGCAGACCTTCTGGATTTCTTCCGAGTACTGTGGAAGTCAATTAAAAAGATCAAAATAAAGAGCAAATTAAAGCTATTCAATTATAAAGTGGAAAAGAAATTGAAACAAGAATCCAAAGAGAAACTGAAGTTGATGAAGAGAAGGAGGAAATGATAAATGATTAATAAGAAAATGAATAAACACGGGTTCCTTAGAAAACCCATTGCCTACGTATCCTCAAAGACTGAAGCAGAAGAATAAAGATAAATAATTTACAAAATTTTTTGGAAATCCTAAAGAAATTAACAATAAATATTCCTTTTTGTTGAAGCTTTGGAACAAATGCCAAGTTATGCAAAATTTAGGAAGGATGTACTAAATAAGAAGAGAAAGTTTACAGATCATGAGACCGTTGCACCCAGTGAAGAGTGTAGTGCTATTATTTAGAAAAAGTTTCCTAAAAAATTGAAAGTTTCTGGTAGTTTTACTATAACTTGTGCAATTGGTGAAAATGAAAACCTTTATGTGATTTAAGCGCGAGTATCAATCTTATGCCCTTATCAATTTTTAAACGTTTAGATTTGGGAGAAATTTTCTCTAATACTATAAATCTTCTGTTAGTTGACTGATCAATAACTATCCAACTAGAGTTATAGAGGATTTACTAGTAAATGCGGATAAATTTATTTTCCCTATAGACTTTATAGTATTGGATATGGATGAAGATAAAGAGATTCCTATTATTTTAGGGAGACCATTTCTTGCAACAGGAAGAGGTGTAATAGATGTACAAAAAAGAGAATTAATAATGAGAGTTAATGATCAAGAAGTAAAATTTAATATAGCAAAAACTATGAAATATCCTGCAATAGAAAAGGATAATGAATGTTTCAGGATGGAAAAAACTAATTATCTAAGTAATGAACAATTTAAGAATGAGTGTGAAGATAAATTAAAGCAAGGAGAAATTTTTGAGAATCAAGAGAAAATAAAAGGGGAAGATTTAGATTATATTAAGGGCAACTTTGAAACGTTAGACCTATTGGAAAATGATAGTAAAAATATTATTCCTTCAAGTATTAAATCACCTAAACTTGAATTAAAGATATTACCTGCTCATTTAAAGTATATATTTTTAGGAGATTCATATACATTGTTGATTATTATATCTTTCGAGTTAACTGAAATTCAAGAACAAAAGCTAATAGAAATGTTGAAAAAGTATAAAAAGGCTTTTGGATGGACTTTAACAGATATTAAATGAATTAATCCTTCAATTTGTATGCACATAATTTTATTCGATGAATAATATGAACCTAAAGCCGATCCTCAGAGAAGATTAAACTCAATAATGAAATAAGTTGTTAAAAAAGAGATTTTAAAATCATTAGAATCTGAAATTATATATCTTATTTTAAATAGTGCTTGAGTAAGCCCAATTCACTGTGTCAAGAAGAAAGGAGGAGTGACTGTTGAAGAAAATGAGAAAAATGAATAATACCAATAAGAGAAGTAACTGGGTGATGAATTTGCATTGACTATAGAAAATTAAATATGACCACCAGAAAAGATCGCTTTCATTTACCCTTTCTAGACCAAATGTTGTATAGATTGGCAGTGAATAAATATTATTGCTTTTTAGATAGATATATCAGTTATCACCAAATTTCAATTGCTTCAGAGGATCAGGAGAAAACAACGTTTACAAGCCCATATAGAACATTTGCTTTTCGTAGAATGTTTTTTGGACTATGCAATGCACCTGCAACATTTCAAAGATATATGATGTCAATTTTTAGTAATTTTATAGAATATGGAATGAAAGCATTTATGGATGATTTTTCTGTATTTGAGACTTCGTTTGAATTATGACTTAATAATTTAGAAAAAGTTCTGGAAGTATGTGAAAAAGTTAATTTAGTATTAAATTGAGAAAAATGTCAATTTATCATTGCAGGAGGTATTGTACTCGGGCATAAAATTTCTGAAAAAGGCATGGAGGTAGATCCTGCAAAAATCCAAGTTATAGAAAAATTGCCACCGCCTAATAGTGTTAAAGGGGTGAAAAGTTTTCAAGGACAAGCTGGTTTTTACAACCGCTACATAAAAATTTTTTCAAAACTAATTTAGCTGTCGGCACTATTTTTGGTGTGGGGTTTGCCCGTAAGAAGTTGTCGGTCATCAGAATTAAAATCCTGTTGCCCGCTTCGGAAGGACGTTAAAAAAATTTTAATTTTGAAAAAGACAAAGTCAAACTGACCCCATAATTTTCATAGTTTAGATGAAAGAGTGCTTTACCTCAAATCTTGTATCTATCCCGAAGGATGAACACAAGAGTTGAGGGTGAGGCTTGATCAAATAAACTAAAGAAAGTTATGACATCCATTTGGTCTGCGAAACCAATGTATTGGCCGACAAGTTCCCCTATTTAATATAAGGAATTAAATAGGGTTTTTATTATGCTAGGTTCGGGAAAAGCTTCCTATAAGGGCAAGCCACTATAGTTAATTACATCATAGATAACTGAAGTTACCTAAGAACACTCTCAATAAAATCAAGAAAAATTATCTTCAAAGAGTTCAAATGGTAAGGACGTTTCAAAGATATAGGACTGAGAAGTATAAAGGGGATTGGTTTAAATTTGGAACATTTTGTTTTGGAGTCCAATGGAGGAAACACTAGAGGATGTCACGGATCCGAATAAGAACTTCGGTGACTTCCCAAGTTATCCTATTATTTGGCTTCAATTTAGGAGAAATCATTTAGATGTTTTCATCCTGCAATTTTTTTTATTGTTAGGATTTACATTTGTGTGAAACAATCAGCACAAATAACCTTGAAGATGTGAGGATTTAGGTCATGAC
>NEWO01001613.1:31312-44844 GCA_003013225.1 Phalaenopsis aphrodite
TATACATAGCATCTTTTGAGCGATCCTGTTTGTCTTGCTTTCTTCATTATCAAACCAAAGTTGGGTGTTGCCTCATCTATATTATGATTTACAGATTTTTTTCTTTGGCAGAACCATCACCCTTATGTGTTGTTGATTATTACGGCATTTAGAAGATCTTGCTTTCATACCTTGCTTTGGTGGGGCATCCGCGCATTTGCTATAACGTCCCTATGTATTTAAACATTTATATATAGTTTACTGTGTGAATCTTTGGAGTCATTGTGGAATTGATAGTTACCCCCATGTTTGAATTTGATAAGTAAGGCTCCTCTTGGAAATGTTAAACATCAATGTCTTAATTGATTAGACAACTATACTTTGGTTTGAATTTATGAATCATGAGAAGAAGCGTTTGTTGTGATATGCATGAGCCGATTTCTGTTGTCTTCTTAAACGCTCACATTATAAAAGTTTATAAATGGCATATTTAGAAATACGAAACTTTTATTTATAAGTGCATATAAAAATTCATTAAATTCTTACTTGGAAGGTACATCTGGTTATCTTGCTCCAACATGTGTGGATATTTGATTTTATAATTAATGCTTTGCAAGGAAATAATCAGGAAGGAAAGTTATTAAGAAATGAAACTTCAACCATGCTTGGATTCAAAACAGTTTGTACTCCATGGTTGAATTTTCCGTGGCCTTCAGAAGTTGACCTGGGGGAGAAATTGAGTGCGGATTCACGTAATTTCAAATTTCTTGTGACTTAGTTAAACAATGATAGGATTTGTTTGGGACTGAATTTTCTGGAATTGATGTTTTGGGACAGATTTACATACACACCACCTAATTCTTATATGTTTACATTTATGCCATCTAAAATATTTGCACCATATAAAATAGTGCTATAGTTTAATTTTAGAGGATCTACATGCATTACCACCAACTTCATGTATATTTACTTATTTGACACCTAAACATTGATCTTCCGAAGTTTTGCATATACCATAAAATTCTTTTATATTTTTACACAACTAACACCCAAATTTCAATTCATGCATATGCCCTATCTTAACTACACATTGCAATTGTGTTATTTCTTTTGGACTATCAAAAAAATTTAGGTGGTATATATGTAAGTGCTACATATTTAAATGCTTAATAACTGCATGGTTTGTATGTAAATTTCTCTTTTCTCGTAGGCAAGATTTTGTCACTTGTTCTTGTGGTGGGCAACAAGGTAGAAACATTCGTTCTAAGCTTTTAATGTGGCTGCAATTTCTAACCTGTTTTAATTATATTTTGGGCTGCGGTTTTGGCCTCATAGTGACTTGGTTTTAGATCGTGTTTTGGTGGCTCGGTTTTGGCCATTCAATGGCTCGGATTTTGTCTCATGAGGGGCACGACTTTGGTGGCTTTCAAGTCACTTTTAGCGAGTCGGTTTTGTGGCTTTCAAATCGCATTTATGGAGTCAGTTTTGTGGCTTTTAAGTCGCATTTAGTGAGTCAGTTTTGTGGCTTTCGAGTCGCATTTAGCGAGTCGTATTTAGTGAGTCGGTTTTGAGGGATGATCCGCCTCCGTTACGTCGTGTTTTAGGCAGTATCATTTCCTCCTCTCTCTCTCTCTTGGCTTCAGTTCTTGGTTTCTCCTTGCTTCTTGGCTTACGTCACATGCCTATGTAGGACGCATAGGTGCTCACGTATAGCACTTTTGCTATATGTGGGGCCGTCAAGCAAGACTATAAGTGGAGTGTGTGAGGTTAAGAACCGTGATAAAATTCATTATAGAGAATTGGGTCCCTTAGAATAGTATCTCCAAACTCAGAGACCCTTAAGAGGGTAGAGTAGAGAATTTTTACATATACTATTTGCCCAGCCTTGGGGTTTCTACCGCCGGCAATCTAAAGTTGCTAGCAGTCCTAGTTCTACTAGAATATTCAACTTGTGGATCAAATTATTTTTTAAAAAATATATAAAAAATATATATAAATACATTTAAAAAATACAAAATCAACTCCACTACAAAAAAACCTACTTACCCACGACTTTTACTTGCATGTAGATCACGACTAAAATGTATGAAAAATTTTACAAAGGTCCACGGTTGACTACTTGAGTCGGATTAAGGCTGCCTTCTGCAGAAAGTCAGTTTAGTAGTCAGTACTTAAGATTATGGTCTACAGGACAGCTCTGAGTCCTCCTCATCGCCAAGCTTACAATCTTTTTGAACTTGTAGTCCATTATGGTGTTTTCTTCATTTTTGTTATTTCTTTCAGATTTTCTACAAGTTTACCTCTATGGATTTATTCGGATTTCCTACGAACTTGTTTTGTTTCAGATTTATTACGGAATGTTCCTTTTCGACTTTTTTCAACTTTTTGATTCTTTTATTTTGTTTCTCATACAAACATTACGGAAGTCACCGAGCTTTGCCTCTGAATCTATGACCTCCCCTAGTTCTTTCTCATTTGGATTCCTTAAGAATGTTCTGAATTTGAGTCTTTTCCATTTGACACTCTTTGGTCCGATTTCGTTGAAAAGTCCTATCCTTTTGACCTAATTGAAGACAGTATTCCCTAATATTTATCGAGAGTTTTCTTAAGTGACTTCGGTCATTTAAGATGTAATTAACTATAAGGGCTAAACCCTATTTAATTTTTTATTAAATAGGGGAACTTGTTGGCAAATAAAATGATTTTTGCCGACCAAACAGATATCATACATTTCTTAGTTTATTTGATCGAGCTTCTCTGTTGATATCTATTTGGTCGGCAAGAAAATGTAATTAACTATAAGGGCTAAACCCTATTTAATTTTGTTGCCCTCATCCTCAAGTCTTGTGTTTCTCCCTCGGGATAGATACAAGATTCAAGGTAGAGTGCTCTTTCATTTAAACTGTGAAAAGTATTAGGTCAGTTTGATTTCATATTTTTCTTAAAACTTACATATATATATAAATTAAATTTCCTTCCGAAGCGGGCAACAAAATTTCGATTCTGGCGACCAACAGCTTCTTACGGGCAACTCCCCCAACTTTTCAGTGCCGACGCTAACTCAAGCGGAGACACAAGTGCAGAGATGGGAATAAAGCTTGAAGAGGCCTACCCCGAATGCGGACATGAGAATAGGGCGTAAAGAGGCCTACCCCGAATGTAAAGATGGGAGTAGGGCGTGAAGAGGCCTATCTCAAAAGTAAGGATGTAAATAAGGCATAAAGAGGCTTATCCAAAAAGTAAGGATGGGAATAGAGCATAAAAAAGCCTATCTCGAAAGCAAAGATGGAAATAGGGCTTAAAGAGGCCTGCTCCAAATGAAATGATGGGAATAGGGCGTGAACAGGCCTATCCCAAACGTAAAGAAGGGAATAGGGTGTAACAGGGTCTATCCTGAAAGTAAGGATGAGAATATGGCATAAAGAGGCCTGTCCCGAAAGTAAGGATGGGAATAATGCGTGAAGAAGCCTATCCCAAAAGTAAAGATGGGAATAAGGCGTGAAGAGACCTATCCCGAAAGTAAGGATGGTAATAGGGCGTGAAGAGGCCTATCCCGAAAGTAAGGATGGGAATAGGGCGTAAAGAGGGCTATCCTAAAAGTAAGGATTGGAATAAGGCGTAGAGAGGCCTATCCCAAAAGCAAAGATGAAAATAGGGCTTAAAGAGGCTTACTTCAAATACAAAGATGGGAATAGGGGATGAAGAGGCCTATCCTGAATATAAAGATGGGAATCAAAATTTAGGCACTGACCCCAAGAATAACATAAAAATAGTGTAGAGAGTTTGTAGTGTTAACCTCATAGATATGTGTCATGTGAAGATTGACATTGGTGAGAAAATTTTATGAGACTTCTGATAGAGTATAAAACTCTGGAGGATGTGAAGAAGTTGGTGTAGAAAAGAATAATCATGCTGCTCAAGCAAAGAGTAAGAGACCTTGAACTTATGGGAAACAAACTCATGCAAACTTATTTTTCTTTTGTTGTTGTTTTTATCACATTTAATTATCAAAGTGCATGTATATATATATATATTGAAAAGATTTAATTTTTATTGGTTTATTTATCTTTCAAAAGAATATTTTATTTAAATTTTATTATCATTTTGTTTTATTGTTTGGTTCTTTATTCATCACACTTTAGAACCAACGTATGGTTCGGCGGCCTTAACTCATCGCACAAAGGGCAATTCAAGAAACAGACTGTATTCTGAAATAAGTTTCATTGATCTGCTCAAAATAGGTGTTACAGACTGAATACATGTTGAAAACATCAAAAGTACATCTGAAACATTTCATGCTGAACACATCTAGAGCATCACATGTTGAATATACATCATAAACGCTACTCAGACGCAGTGCAAAAGGTGAAAAAAAAACTATCTATCTGTCCTCTAACGGACAAGCCCCTGATCAAGCTGAACTGCTAAGCCATGCTCCAGGACAAGAATTCCCTTTATGTGTACTTAGAGGTGCAACCCTCTCATAGCTCGTATGGGCATAGCTCCTCAAGCTCCAGATAGTCAGAATTTGTATGGCATTTTGTTGTTATCCATCCTTCTGAAAGTCACAGAAACTTTGCGGTATTGTACCCTTGGGATGCAATGTTTGGCGAGGTTTGCTCCATTTCCTTTGAGAATCAGTACTAAACCTATTAGTAGTGGAATCTCAATGGATCATCTGAACTCCTCGGGGCTAATAACATTAATTTCTTTTCTGAATAGTATATTGCTCTTTCTCATGAAAGAGACCGTGTAGAAAGGCCTAACAAAATAATGATGATCTATATGCGGGGGAATGTAGTCTTGCTTATCGTAGATGTTGATGATACAAATGTTTGGAATGCAATCAGCCGACAATATACTCCATATAATTATTCCCTTGATCATTTGTTTTATCTCGTAAGGCATGGGGTCCACCTCATCATTTCTTAAGATGTCTTGGGGATTTTTATTTATATTATTAGTGAAATTATAACAACATCCACATTGGATGATGATCCTGTCTTTTCCTCTCATCTATCTTCGTGGCTCAGAACAAGTTCTTTCCATCAGCAGGCCAGCCCGACCCCTGTCTCTTAGATCAAATATGCAGTCTAGGATTTTTCTTTCTTCACTTTCAAAGAAGACTCTCGTGTACAGCTCTAGGCCTTCCAAAATATTGACAATATTTCCTCAATTTTCTTCGTAAAACTTGAATTATGTCCTCTTAACTTTATTTATTCTTTCTAATTCCACTGTGGGGATCCTTTGAGATCGTCAAAGCTGATCTAACATCTCCACATCTGTAGTATACCACGTCTGACTTGGCTTCAAGAGTAATGGAATGTAAGGCTCGGTATCAGGGTAAACCGTCTCCTGGCTTCCCGTGTCAGCAACTATGAATTCTTCAAATGAACTGTAGTGGTCTAAGTGTAGAACATTGCATGTCAGACACTCCACAAATGCCCCTCCTGTCGATGACTGAATAAGAAACTTCGATGTTGCACATTGGGCAACCCTTGTAAAACTCCTCCGGTACTTCATATTGTACTTGCTCCGTAAAGAATTCAGACTCATCCTTCATAGCAGGCAGACTGGTGGAAGTTTTTCCCATGCAAGGGTCGTAGATTTTCCCCTCAGAAGTTAGGGTAAGTAAAATTTCCACCTCTTCCAGGCATCCTCTTTCTTCACGTAAAAAAGCCCCGTGTCTGCAACGATTGACATTTTAACATTGAGCTCTTATTAAAGGTTGCTCTGGTAGTCTTCCTTTGTCAGTGCCGACTAAGTTTCCGGTTGGTGTGGTTATCATGGATGGTAAATGACTAGTTCCCTCCATCAGATTTCATTGTGTTATAGTTTTCTTCCTCTTCGAAGAGGAGTCTTCTTTTGTATCAATCCTTAAAAGGGATGGTAACCCTTTCTTCTCTTGTCGGCTAAATATGTTGATCAGTGGACCCTCATAGTTAACATTGACTTGACCAAAGTCTAGGTCGAAGTCTATGATGTCGCCCTGATGTGCCCTTTCCTTATTGAGTGCAAGATTCAAGCCATCCTTGAAGGCAAAAATCAGCTTCTATCCTAACATATTTTTTGCAGATGACAAGAACAAATATCAGTGTACTGAGATTTAGCAGGAACAAGAATAGAACAAAAAAAATTATTAGATAACATTTCAATTTGTGAAGAAACAAATTTTTTTTATTATTATCTTATTTAATTTTAATGAGATGTTGAAATTAATAAAAATAAAAGAGAGAAAGAATGAAGTGAGCAATTTCAAAATTTTCATTTCATTACGATTAATCTTATTACAAAATTTTGGACCCAGTCACAGATGCTCAGCCAAATAAGTAAACTCAGAATAATTCAGATCTCAAAATCTCATTTTAAATAATGTCACTTTACATAATATGTTTTCAAATATCGTCAATTGATCGGAAGCATAGGTCTTTCACCTCGAAAATCCAGTAACTGGTAGGCTCCTCCTGAATAGATTATTTTTATGACAAATCGTCCCTCCCAAGTTGGTTTGAACTTTCCAACTACCTTGCGGCATGCAAGAATAGACCTCATGAGAACAAGAACAAGGTCACCAAATTTGAACGTCCTCGGGCATACCAATTTGTCATGAGCTTGTTCTGTCCTCGCTTAGCAAAGTTCTAAATTATGTTGCGCTTTGAGTGGCTTTCCCTCGAGACTCTCTAATTCTTCAAGTTTGAGTTTTGCACTTTCATCTATCATGATCTGGTTAGCAATGATGAATCTGAGAGACGGTGTCTGAAACTCCACTGGCAGTACGGCCTCGCACCCATATAAGAGTGCATAGGGTGTACATTAAGTCAGAGTTCTGAACGTTGTCCGATAGGCCCACAAAGATTCCAACAGTCTGTTATTCTAGTCTCTTTTGTTTTCGTCTAATGTATTCTTCAAAATCTGTATCAGTGTTTTGTTGAAGTACTCGACTAAGATGTTTACCCTTGATAGTAAATTGTAGAGTATCTTCAGTATATCCCATGCCTTTTGACGAAGTTGTTAATTTTAGTGATTTTGAAGGCTATCCCATTGTCAGAAATTACTCTGCGCAACACACCAAAATGGTATACAATTTGGCTTTTGATGAACTGAAAGATGTATTGTTCTCTAACCTCTTGTAACAACACTGCCTCTACCCATTTGAAGAAGTAATCCATAGCGGCAAGAACAAATCTATGTCCCTTAGAGGATGGAGGGTCTATTGAACCTATTAATTTGCACCCCAACACTTTAATTGCCATGAGGCAATGGTTGGATGTAGCATATTCAGAGGTTGGTGCAAGACCACCCCATGCACTTGGCACTGGTGGCACTTTCTAGCTATATCCATGCAATTAGACATCATTGCTGGCCAAAAATATCTGAGTTTTTTTATCTTTATTTTCATCTTCGGCCCTGACTAGTGAGCACCACACAATCAGACATGTACTTCTTTGACAATATCATGTGCCTCTGTTTTGCTTAGACATTGCAGCCACATTTGATCGAACAATCTCCTATAGAGGACATCACCCACTAGAGTGTATGAAATAGATCTTCTTGTGATGTGATATGTCTCAAACTTGTCTTCCGGTAACTTTCCAGTATGTAAATATTATATTAATGGATTACGCCAGTCTTCATTGATATCGGCAACTGTAATCATCACTCCTTCTTTATTGAGCTTGTGTAGATTCTCAAGGTCAATTCGAGACAAAACCCATCTTCCCTGTACTGTAATATCAATGGAATCCTCCGGTGGCATGCTAGCTCCTTACTGAGTTTTGCTAAAGCATCAGCATGGGTGTTATCTCTTAGAGGAATCCGATAGAAGGCTACATTCAGAATTGTTCAAGAAGCTTCATTGGATAGTGACATTCTGCTAATCTTTGTTTCAAAATCTTGTATTGTCCTGCGACTTGTTGGATGATAAGTTGAGAGTCACCATAGATGGTAATATTCATTATATCCACTGAGATCACCAATTCAAAACTGGTGATTAACGCTTCATATTCTGCTTCATTGTTGGTGCATGACTTTGTCAGGTGTTAGGAGAATCTCAGCATACCCTTATCTAGCATGATGAAAATCAGACCAATTTTTGCTTTGTTCGATATAATTGTCCCTGATTCTTTGTCTTTTCTGACTAACAAAGTTCCTTCAAAGTACATCTCCCAACGTTGCACACTTGAGAATTCCATTTGTAATATCTGCTCATCTGGTAATTCATTGTTGAGTGGGGACCCAAGTGGAAGTGGGTGTGCGGCAGGAAAATCTGCTAAAATCTATCCCTTTATAGCTTGGAGGGGAACAAAAGTTATATCAATTTGCAATAAATCATCGACCACCTTGCTAAATGTCCGGAAAGTGTTGGTCGAGTTATCATATATTGCAGTAGATTAACTTTTAAATTAAGGGTAACCTTGTGAGAAAGCATGTGATGTCTAAGCTTTTGGGCGGTGAAAATTAAAGCCAGGTAATTCTTCTCAATGGGCGGATACTTTACCTCCGTGAGTATTAGATGGCGACTCAAGTAGTAGAGCGCATTTTCTTTACCATCATCATTAACTTGAGCTAACAAGGGTCCAAGAGAGTCGTCTAAGGCCACATTATAAAGTATCAACGATTTTTCCGGAATAGGGGCTGCCAAAGAAGGAGGTGTCATTAAGTATCACTTAACATCCTCGAAGGCTCACTGACATTTCTTATCACAAATGAATTTGGCATCATTTTTAATTAATGCTGAGAAGCACTGACACCTACCTAAGAGATTAAAAATAAAACGCTCAAATTTGCCAACTTTTCTTCGAATGAACGCAGTTGTTCAACATTTTGGGAGGAGGCATTTCCAAGACGTTCTTCAACCCAAATGACATTACTATGGAGCAAAAGATCCCAATCTATGTCCTGAAAGCTGTAAGTACTGCGTCTTCTGGAGCCATCTTGATTTGGTTGTTTCCTGATGATCCATCCATAAACGATAAAATCTCATGTGTCAAATCGATATCCACCATCATTTCTAGTATCGACAATAGAAATTCATCTTTTAAACTTGCTTTGTTTAAATCGCTAAAATTGACACATACACGAATTTGTCCATTTTTCTTCTTAACTAGGCACAATGTTGGCTAACCTTGTGGGTATTGCTTTTCGCTTACAAAGTTAGCGTCTATTAACTTCTTCAACTTGGCAATGGCTTGTTGCTCTATTATGAGGCACATTCTTCTAGGAGCTTGTTTCATTGGGGTTATATCTTTTTCTACCCCGAGTTTATGAATTGCGACTTGTGCTGATAGTATTGACATTTCATCATAACTCCATGCGAAACAATCGTTAAATTCAGACAGTTACTTAATCACTTCTGCAAATTCTTTATCGCCGGGTAGAGAACTTATAAATGTTGGCTGGGGCTATTCTTTTGTCCCAAGATTAATTTCTTCTATCAGCTGATCGGTAGAGTTATCCTCCACATCGAGGCAATCCTTTTCCGCTTCACTAGTAACAACCATACAAAACTCCAAATCATCGACTGGTCCCACTATACCAAATCTGAGACCCACTTTCAAATTGAGAGTTCAATTTTTAACAATCCATAATTTTTTAAAAAGTTGTAATTTATCTTTTAGTATTTATTTTGGCAATTATCCTTGTTGAATCAACTTTTGTACACAAGGAGAAAAGTAACCAAAAGGTAATTCCGTTAATTCATTAGGATTCTCATCCAAATTTACATGATTTTTAAGATTAGTGGAAGTAGAAGCATGACAAAACTTTATCGGCTTTGAACTAGCGTTACGGTCTTCCTTGACCTCTAGACTCTCAATTTTTTGAGGGTAGATTGGAGTAAGGGTCATGGAATTCACATAGTGGTTGATCTAACCATATATTGTCTCATATTCAGTTTTCTTTACATCTTCCAAGGATATATGATACTGTAGTTTCTTTTATTTTATCATCATCATTTCTTCCTTAGAGCTTTCTTCAACATCAATATTGATGGTCAGCTTAGTGCATCTAGCATTTGTATTGGCTCTTCCTCGTCCACTTCCCCAGACTCGCCCTCGGGTGTGTGAACTAAAAGAATCACCATCAACTTGTCGCAAGAGGGTGGTGGAAGATTATTGAAGCAGAGTTGAATAACCTATTTTTTGTGATTCTTCTGAGTCTTATACTTCATTTGCTACAATTTTGCAAGAGAAGATAGTTTTCTTTAGAGGGGCGTAGTAGGCGGCGTCTTCATGAATGCCAACTTCATAAACTGAGAACGGTTGCAAATATCCCTTGATACAATGCTCTTTTCCTTCCTTGTAATACTTAATGCATTGATGTAGAGATGAGAAAACCATGTTGTGTTTGTGAATCTAGGGTCAACCTAGTAGAGCATTAAAAGAGGTCTCAGTGTCGATGATATAAAACTTGATGGTTATTACTAGTTCTCCAACTTTTATAAGCAATGTAATCGATCGAAGGGCTCTTTCTCCCTTTTTGTTGAATCCTCTTAGCATCATTTTATCGGCCGTAAGATTTTGAGCCTCAATGTCCAAATAGGCCAGTGTCCATAGACTTATCAAGTTGAGTGATGCTCCAGGATCTACTAAAACCCTGGACAGTACGAATCTATCGATGTTAACGGAGATATTGAGCGGTCGGTTATGGTCATCGGTACCAAGTAGCAATTCTTCATCTGTAAAGGTTACCTTAGGCTATTCTTTTAACGAGTAACTTCATCCGAGGATGTGTTGGCCATTGAGCTAAGTAGATCTCTGGGTCAAGCAAAGCTGTAACCATAGACTCCCTCATCTCCTTTGACAGGATTAGAGCGTTATAGATGCTTAGTTTGGCCGACAACTTCCTAAGATGAGCTATAACGTTATAATCCACTTTATACAATCCTCCAACCTTTAGTTTGTTATGTCCTTCTTCTACTAGCGGTGGTGGAGGTAATTCTTCTCTGGTTACAATCTGCTTTTCTTTATCTGTTGGAGCTGTTCTCGGGGGTAATACCTTTTTGCTCCTTAATTTTACTTATGTAATTTCCTCTTTTTATTGTAATATTGTACGTAAATTTCTATTTCTTCTACTGTGAAAAAATCCAAGTTTATGGCGAGTGGTGTTGCCATGACACTCAAGGAATGGTTGCTCACTTTCGGTGCTATCGTAACCAGTTTTGTCGATGTCTTCTTCAACCTTGTTAACAGGTTCATCTAACTAAAGTAAATTTGATGATTAGTTTGGAAATCGAGATCGAGGTTAGATTGAGAAAAATAAGTTACGTCATCACTAAAAACAGTTAAAAAGTAGCCAAAATCATAATCATTATATTCATAACACCTCGTTGGGGCAAAAAAATAATCATACATGGTCAGGGGTTTGAGGATTTTCTTCCCTGAATCCGATACAACCAACCTAAAAAAGGCAACCCCTATCCTACCCCCCATGCTATCAATCCTAACGACCTCGTTCTTTTCTTTGTCTTGTTGTAGCGATTTCTCTAGCGAAATTTCTATTTTGGGCTGAACAGGCTGTAGCTCTGAACGGCTGCTGAAGCAGTCTGAATTTGATTTAGTATCTTCTTGGATGACTTATTCCAAACTATACTCCATCCATCTTCCTCTGAATACAGATCTATCAGAATGATTGGCTTAGTCAAACTCATATTAACGGAACCTTTTTCATGCTCTTTTAAATATTCTTTCGGGATTGCTATATTCCCTTCTTTAAGATTCTTCCCGAGCCAATCATTAAAGGCGAAATAGTCCTCTATAATGTCCAAGCATCCTATGATACAGACAATAATTAGGTATATCCCTTTTGTCATTGGATCTGGTAACCTTAGCTCAGACTTCTTCATTAAACTTCTGAACATCTTGGGTACCACTTCGGCTTTGAAGGAATACACCATTTTCTTCTGTTCACACATGGATGAACCTCTTCTATTCTCTTCTCGGAATTACCCTCCCTGATGTGGTTGTTGTCTAGACTGGCCATAATGTTGTGTCTGTTGTTGGGCATGCTGCGATGATGACTAAGAATCCTGCAAGAATTTTCAGCATGTAACGTCATTAATTGTTTTCCTTTATCAATCATCGCTACTGTCCCAGTGTTCTTCTTGAATATTTGTGTTGTTATAGTCTTTTCTGATTTCTCCTAGGAATCCATATGTTTAACTTCCTCTTGTAGATTGCTAGCTTTGCTGAGTAGCTTCTTGAAGGATTTAATAGTGAGTCCTCTGTCCCATGAATGCTTTTGAGTAAGATCTCAATTGCATAATGTTCCTGCAACTGTGGTTCATATTTCATGCTAAGGTTTCTCCACCTGAAGATGTAATCCTTGTTGGGCTTTGCTTCTCCATTATGAGATCTCTAATAAAAACATGATGCTGTGCTCCAGCAAATCTCTTCATGAACAACTGTTTTAATTCGACAAATGTCTTGACTGATCCGTTGGGTAGTTCGACATACCAATCAAAAGTAATCCTAGACAGGTTGCTAACAAACTATAAGACGAGTAAAGCTTCATTTTCTCCTGTGTTGCCACAACTAGCTCAGAAATGTTCTATATGCTTTCAGGCTTTTTTGGTCCCATCAAATATCGATATTTGGTGACACAAAACCCTTAGGGTAGGGTACGACATCAAACTCCTCCGGGTAAGGTCTATGATTTAAAATCAATGCACCACCCTTAGATTGGGCTAAGGACTCCCGAACTATTTGAATTCCTTTTCTGGTATAGCACTTGATGAAGAATCCTTCTTCTATTGATCATCTCTGTTTACTAAGGCAACTTCCCTCCTTTCATCGGTGATATGTATAATCTCTGGATGATTAACTTTTAGAGAAGCAAACTGTTGATGTTGAGACTGTCCCTAAACTGTAGCCATGACAGCCATGGCAGTAACCATCTCTTCCATTCTTTTCTCCATTTGGCTGATTTGCTCATCCCTTAGGGAAACAACCCTACGCAGCTCATCTACAACATTAGCTTCGACGAGAGATTTAGCGCCGCACGCAGATGCAACAGCTCTAGTTTCGATGACATGAATGTCCGAGAAGTCTTCCTTGAGGTAATCGTTAAAGTTAAAATCTTCTTCATCCTCATCATCAATGGAAACTTAATGTTCTCGTGCTAACTCAGAAATCTCACTCCTGAGCTTCTTAACCTTTTCTTCGATTATTGATTATTGTATTGCTTTAAGATCTGGAGGACTCTGCTGAACATCCTCTACTTGCTCACGATCTCGCTGACAATAGCTGCGATAATGTCAGATATTTCAGACCTTTGGTTCTTTCCATGATCTTGCCCTATAGGCTCACTGAACCATATTGGTACTACAACGTTAGGTACCCACCCCTTTTTCTTTAGCGAATATGTCTTGAGATGGGGTGTCTCAACATCATCACGTTGAGGTGCGGACCAAGTACAATACTAGGTTACATCTTCATCTTTTCCTTCAGAATTCCATAATGAGTGATTGGCAGTACCCTCGACCCAAACGTGACTTAACTGGTTGACGACCTGCAAGTCTTCTAGCAGCAATAGTAGTAGAAGCGATGGTGACAACA
>NEWO01001613.1:67388-77563 GCA_003013225.1 Phalaenopsis aphrodite
ACTAGACAAAAATCATAGAATAATAGCAAAAACTCATAAAAAACTTAATAATACCCAACCCTATTTTAGCAAGCATCTAAAATAAGGTTATCCTAATACATAAATATATGTGTTTCCTCAATATGGATAAGGCTAGCGTATGTTTTTGACAGTTTCACCATCCCTGAACCCCATCCTAAGGATCCAAGAATTCTATTATGTGCCACTAAAAATGAAAGTTTTGTGCAGCAAGAGCTTCAAAAGATTGACCTTACATATGAACTAAGATATAAATGTTTAATCTCAAAATATTTAAAATATGAAGAATACCAGCACAATTGTATGATATAAATGATCATACACGAACAAGGCAAATGCTAATCTATGTGAAATACACTCAGAATAGGTAAAGTGACTTCAGTTCAATAGCCAAAAATGCCGCAATGGAATCACATAATAGGTGCTATAATTCATGCTGGAAATATAAGAGATGGACTCATGCTAGGTGAACTAGCCATCTCAATATGCTATGCATTCATCAAGGGCATATGATGACATATGTCCGTGGTTAAAATGCTAAGCATGCACCTACAAATGTAAAGATGGTGCACTGACATGACATGTAAAATTTGGTTACATTGGGTAGATGACATCCTTGGGGGAGATTACAAACTGCCTGAGAGGAAATCAAAGATTCTCATGAAAATGACATGCACATACTGTATTATATGATATAACATACATAATTGTTATTATGTAATCCAAAAAAATAATATACTATTTTAAGTACCTTTTTATGTTTATTTTTAGTGATATTGCACTTTAAAGAAGAGTATTTTTATTTTTTTGTTGCAGGTATTTCATTTTTAGGCATTTGGAGCAAAAATAGCAAAAAAAGCAAAATTTGGAGCAAAAACCACCAATTTTAGGGTTTGGCCCATGATGCGCCAAACTGGCGCATGATGCACCAAAATCTAGAGCGCTGACGCAGGATGCGCCAGAGTGGCACATGATGCCCCAGAAGTGACTTTTTTAAATTAAGGTGGTTTAAGATGAATTTTACGTAAATTTTCAAAGGGACACTTGTTTTAAGTACCTCTAGGAGTGATTTAATGCGTGTGGACACTTTAGAAGGTTGCAATTTGAAGAGATTTGACTCTTGGATCAAGGAGGCACATCTTTTGAAACTCAAAGTCTTAACTTTTGAATTTTAGAGGGAATTGAGATTCTTTTGAGAAGAGAGAACCAACCAACAAAAGAGAACCTCTAGAAAGACTAGAAGGGGGGACGAAAAGTTTGAGAGAGAGAGATGTGTGAGTTAGAGAGAAAAAGGAGGAGGTTTTCTTCTAGGATTGTAAGCAGAGAGGGAAGGTGAGAGATTTCTTCTTCATTACACTTCTAAGAGAGAATTGTGAAAGATTGTAAAGAGAGAAAGACTTGGAGAGAACTTCTAGGGATTTGCTTGGAAGGATTTTGAGTAAAGTTGTATTTTTTTATTTCTTTTGTTTGTAAACTTGTTTTTATATATGAAATTTGTGTTTTATCGTACCTTCTCATGAATTCTGAGTAATCTTCTTTATCTTTCTCCCTTCTTTGAAGAAACGGTTTTGAGAAGAAATGATTTTATTTTCTACGGTTTTAAATGTCAATAATTTGTGATTGTTTGAACTCTGATATTCATTTACCTTTCGATCTGACCAATTGAATTATTAAAAGGTTTTGAGAAACATATGTTCTGAAAAGGGCATATGATTTCTACAACAAAGGGAGAATCATATTTAGTTTTATGGAAGAGTATTTCATTCATGGGATTGGGTACAAATAAATAGAGAAATATACTTTAAAATATGTAAAATTGGAAGATTTTAAGATGACAAATTAGAATCCCCAATTTTGTTCATTTGATTGGAAATTAATGCAGGCTTGTTAGCCCTCAGGGGAGGGGGTAGTGGGAGCTCTGGATTGACAGCCGATTTCCTCCCAGCCTAACCACAAAATTAGGAACCAAACTCTAGATTAGTTGATGTGCTTTATAGCGCTCAGAAAAGGGTAGAAAATATGATTACTTCTATTTGGCACATTCACTTAGTCCAAATGAATTTACTAAACTCAACTTAATGAGTTCCATAATTTTATTTAGACCATGGGAAGCCTCGTTAGCAACCGTAGGTTACCTCCTGCGAGGGGTTCCCGGTCATCCAATAGGGATGTTTTAATTTTGTTGAAATTGTGGTTTTTGTGATGTTTGTGATTAAATGTTGAGTTGTTATATATTTTTAATGTTGTGGCGGTGAATTTTATCTTGGTTGATTTTAACTTTAGTTTTGGTTTTAGTTTTGTGGTTATCCTGATAGTTTTACTTTTGATGCAGGATGGCATCGTTATTTAGCATATAAGTTTTGCAAGTATAAAAAGTACAAGAAAGAAAGTACTGTAAATAATAAAAAGTGTACATGGAGAGTCTTCTTGTTCCACCACCTAAAACTCAAAATGCATGTCAAGGCATCTTATATGAAGCAGGAAAGTAAAGTTTTGACAACCTACCTAACCCTGAATCATATCTTGCTGGGTCCGTATTAGTTTGATTAAGGATGATTTTGTTAAGCAAAGCACATTAAGTTTAGTAGATCTTTGAGGTATCTAACAAGTTGGGAGAAAGAAGCAGGTCCATGCTGCCCTCTCATTACCTGGTGAAAGGCCTTGAGCACATTTAAACTTATTGTGTTGCTTAATAATTCACCCTATGAACACCCTAATGCTCAATGAACATTGATGTCCTAATAATCTTTAAGAGTAGGGGCAATTATCATTTGTAATTTAAGTTTGAAGATTATGTGAATGAAGACCCTTAAAGGAGGCAAGCTAGTGTTGTTGGAATATCTAGCCACATTTTGGTCCTAATTGGGGTTGTTTTCTTTTCTAAATCAAGACTGATTAAAAGAGGATAAGAAAAGAAAATATAGCTAAAATTTAAATGGGGAAAATTAAGTTTTGTATTTTTTAAAAATCTCCTTGAGGTCTGAGAACCCAGAGAAGCAAATTTTATATTTTTTTGATCTTTTTTATTTATTAGAATTATTTTTGTGAAAATCCATTTTTAGCCTTTAAAAAATTGTTTTATGCTTCAAAATACAATATCTTTATTTAGAAAATCAGAAAAAAATCCAATTGCTTCTAAATGATCAGAAAACAATTTAGAACATTTCCATGAATTTTATTATTTTTGTGACTTTTATTAATTTTTTAATTATTTAAATATTTAAAATAGGCTTAAAAAAGAAATTTTTATTTTAAACACCATTTTATTCTTATGAAACTCTGCTTATCATAGAGAACTCAAAAAATAAGTTTTCATAATTTTTTGAGTTATATTTTGATCATTAAATATCGTTTTAGTGCCAAAAAAGATATTTAACTTGAAAAATCAATTTAGGCCATCAAATGGACTCAAAATGCCTTAAAATTTTTATGGGGAGCTCTCTGGATCTTAAACAATAGTGGAGATAAAAAATCAAGTCATTTTGATGTTTGTGTTTTTCAAAATTAATTTCCTTAGTGTTTTAGGGTTTATGAAGATTAGGTTCATTTTAAATGACTTGACTCATGAGAAACTTTCTTAAAGGTTCTCTGGTCACCATAAACCTTCCAAAATTTGCTTGAATTTTTCTAAGTGCTATGCTCATTATTATGATTAATTTAAGCAAATAATATAGATAAACTTGAAAAATATGGATATCAGTCTAGAGGTCTTCTCTGACTTTGTAAAAAATCAGGGAGTGTTCCCCTTGATAGAGGCTATAACATGTCAAAAATTCAAGCTATGGAGATAAGTCTACATGCATGGAGAGTTAAACGACTCATAACACTAATTAATTTTTTAAAAATAAAATATTCATCAAATGGACTTCAAACCAATTTCACATTTTTCTCTTCTGTTTACTGAGCAAGATGGTATTTTTTTTATTTTTGTCATTTTTCTACACCAAGATATGAATTTTTGAAGTTAGGATATTTTTCTAAATTTTTTAAAATTAAGCCCAAGAAAATGGAGAATCAAAAGAAGCTCGGGAGGAGAAGAAGTTCAATACCTTGGCTCTGAGAAGGGAAGCTTCGATAAGAGGTTCTTGGTACATTTGTTGGAGACCAAGGAGGCTAGAGATTGAGCCTCTTAATGTGGTGTAAGGTCAAGGTATGAATTTGACCAAGCTTGATTTTAGGTGTTGATCTAGAGCTATGTTAGAGGCTATTTCAGAGGGCAATTTGATGGGACTTTGCCTTCTCTAGCTGTTGTGAAGTTGTGGGCACAAGTAATTGGAGTTTCATGGAGTTTTATGGGATGTCCTATTTCGGCCCTAAATTTTAGCTCAAAATTAAGGTTAGAAAGGAGGAATTAGGGTAATGGAGTGATTGGATTGCACTGTGGAGGTCTTGAGGAAGTTCTGTAAGTGATTCGGAGGTCTCTGTCTGAGAAATTTTCAGCACCCCTCGCTTGGCCGTGGAGGTGAGCTTTTATAAAAATGGCCAAGGGGTGGCTATCATGGCTAATTGGGGGGGGATGCAATGTGGTGCTTAGGTGGAGGGCAGAGAGGCTCTAACATTTTATTTGGGTGAGGTGGCCTCTTGGTTTGATTTGGGTGAAGTTCAAAGGGGAGGTGGTCTTCCGTTTTGGCTTCTCCGGCAACTAAACTGGCCGACCATGGCAGGGGGAGGTGGCTAGGAGCTCAGGCAACCCAGGGGAATATGTCACAACAATTTAATGGACTTAGGCTTAGTTTTGGCAAAAAGAATCTTAAGCTTAAGAAATTATGGCATGAAATCCCTTGATTTAAGGGAAGATTAGTCCATGGCTTAGCTTAGGTGGTTAGGTGAGTTTTGGATCAGTCTTAGGATATAACTAATGGCTGTGGAGTCATTAATTTGATGGCTTTGGGGTGGTTAGGCTACATTTAGTGCATGAGTCCAAGTGGGTGCAAATAACCAAAACTTGGGTTTGGGTTAAATTAGCCATGTCCTTGAGTCAAAATAAATGTTGAATTAGGTGTAAGTGATTGTAAGGAATAGATTTGGTGAAGGATGAAAAGGGTTTTGAGTTCAATTGAAGGGTCAATTTAAAGGAATTTGAAAATTGGTCATTTTGGGCATGTTGGGCTAGCCTTGGGTCTAGATTGGGCTAACCTTGGGCTAAGTCAAAGTTGATGGTTGAAAATGGTCAATAATAACCTCATGAATAGTTTTCAACATTAATTGGGTTCCATTTTTGGGATTAAGGAAATCAATTTGGTGGAATTTGGAGACATAGCCAATTTGGGGCAATTTGGGGATTTTGGACTTAAGCTGAAATTAAATGAAATTGAGGCTTCACCAAGGCCAATTTATGATGAATTTTTATGATTAATAATGTTATAAAGAGTTTTCAATATAAACCATGACCAATTGAGGGGGCTATGATTTCAATTTGGTAAGATTAGGTCATGTGTCAAAAATTGGGGGTTTGACCTAAATCAAAACGTTGGGCTCAAATCATGGGTCTATTGAGCTTCAATTTGGTTTATTTTTGTCACATTGAAGGTGAGTTTGAGTTTGGGACTGAAATTTTGGGAGATTTGGATCAAAGTGATGGACATTTGAGTTGAATTTGGGGAAATTTGGGACTTTAAAGGAAAATTTGGGGGTCTTGGTCAAAGATGGTCAAATTGGGTCATGTGGTAGTTGAGAAAAATGAAAATGGAAATATTTGGAATACTTTGGAAATTTTTGGGATTTTTTAGAATTTTTTAAATTTTGTGCTAGGGAGGGGTACTTTGGTAATTTGGCAATTTTTTGGTGATTTTGGGTAATTTGGGTATTTTCAAAAGGTTTGAAATGATTTTTGAATGAGTTTGGGTATTTTGGATAAATTTGAGAAGTTTGGCCAAATTTAGGGTTTCAACGGTACTTGGTAATTTGGGAGAGTTAAGGGGAAAAAAGGCATTTATGTCATCTATGTACTAGTCATAGCTAAATCCTAGCCTAAGGCTAGTAGGTTTAGGGGACCATCTACATGAGTTCCCAGAAGGCTCAAGGGTCCAAAGTCAGAAAATTTTGGGTCTAGGGTAGTGAGTGATTGTGAGTGAAGTGAGTGCCTTAGCTCTAAACCAACACCCAAGGTCAACCCTAAGATCAAATATTCCTATAGGAACTCTCCTTGAGCTCCCCCATAATGACCCCACCTACTAAATGCTAGAGGTTAGGACCAATACGTGAAACTTCAAGTTGAGTAAAGAAGAGTTTAGAATTTCTAATGGCGAGGGTGCATTTTTCTAAATCTCTGAGAATAGTCAGTAGGAAAGTCATATGGCTAGATCCTAGGCTACTAAAGAGAATGACTAGACCTCAACCAAAAGTGAGGTCAACATAAGCTTAATTGTCATTTTAAATTTCCCAAAGGTAAAAATTGTCATATTAAGGTTTGAATTAATTACCCTAAATAATCTAACTAATTTTCAATTCAATTTCCAATTTTTTGATTTTTTATAATTCTTTTTTAAAATAATTGCAAAATTTGGTGAAAATTGGTGAACTTGAATATAGGGATTTTTCCTGACTTTGGAAAAAATCACGGAATGTCCCCACGGCTGAGAGGGTTAATCCTTATAAATTTTGTGTTCTTTTTATCTATAAATAATTTTTAATAATTAAATTACTCTAGATAATTTTAATTAATTAAAAATTAAATATAATTTATTAAAATTCAATTATCTTTTTTTATAAGTTTCTCCCTATCTTCCTGAATTCAAGGGTATTCTTGTTATATTTTAATAATTTTCTTTATTTAATTATGAATTTTCTTATTTTTTAAGCGTTTTCTGATTTTTTAAGTACCTTAATTTCTTATTATTCCATGTAGACGCCAGCACATCCTCGAACATGCCAAACTCCACACAAGAATTTTAGTTTGTGGAGCTTTAAACGCGAGTAGCCACGTGGCCCGTGGTTTTATTTATTTCATATGGACAGATTTGGGATGCGGCTAGCTCACAACCGTGCATTTTTAATACACAGTAATAGACGACATTTGGTTATTATTCTTAGGGGACCTTAACCCGAGAACTGTTCGTGTTTAAACCTTAAGATCTCAATCGGATTTTAATGAATTTTGGTTTTTGAAAAATTGAAGGACTTGTTGTGTTGTAACCTCACATAACGGTACTGCCTCTGCCCAGTTGGAGAAGTAATCTGTAGCGACAAGTATGAACCTGTGTCCTTTGGAAGATGGAGGGTTTATCGGACCTATTATGTCCGTGCCCCAACACTCGAATGGCTACGAGGCAACAATTAGGTGTAGCACATTTGGAGGCTAGTGTTATACCACCCCATGCACTTGAAATTAGTGACATATTATGACTGTATCCATGCAATCGGACATCATTGCTGGCCAATAATACCCGAGTCTTTTGATCTTCATCTTCATTTTTGGTCATGACTGGGGAGCGCCACACAATCTGACATGTACCTCTTTGACAATATTCTGTGTTTTGGCTCTGTTCAAACATCGTAGCCACATTTGTTCAAACGATCTTCTATAGAGAACATTTTTCATCAGGACGTAAGACATAGCCCTTCTTGTGACGTGGTGCGCCTCGGACTTGTCTTCTGACAGCTTTTCAATATGCAAATATTCTATTTATGGCTTGCGCCAATCTTCGTTGATGTCTGCAACTGGATTTATTGTTTCTTTTTTTTTGAGATTGTGTAGAGTTTTGAAGTTAATCCAAGATAAGGCCCATCTTCCTTGCTCTGTGACTTCAATGGAATGCTCCGGGGGACACGCCATTTCCTTAGCAAGTTTTGCTAGAGCATCAGCATGAGCATTATCTCCTTTAGGAATCTGGTAGAAAGTCACATCGGCAATCTGCTCCAAGAGCTTCACCATGTATTTATGGTATTTTGCTAATTTTGGTTTCAAAATTCTATACTGTCCGGCGACTTGCTGGATGACAAGTTGGGAGTCGCCGTAGATGGCAATGCTTGTTATATCGATTGAGATTGTCATTTCCAATCCAGTATTTAAAGCTTTGTATTCTATTTCATTGTTGGTGCATGGCTCTATTAGGTGGTATGATAACCTTAACATACCTATATCTGGCGTGATAAAGATAAAACCAATCTCTGCTTTTGCCTAGTGTAACTGTGCCTGATCCTTTGCCTTTTTTGGTTGATGAAGCACCATCAAAGTATATCTCCTAGCATTGCGCAATGGGGAATTTCATTTGTAGTATTTGCTCATCTAATAACTCGTCATTGAGAGAGGACCGAGCTGGCAGTGGGTGTGCAGCGACAATGTCTGCTGGTATCTGCACCTTGATAGCACGGAGGGGCACAAAAATGTAAATGTGTACTTGTCATCTTCTCGTACTCTCACTGAAATGTCATAACTGACATCACATATATATAATCTTGCAGGAAATTTAAATAAATTGTAGAAAAAAAGGTGAGAGAACAAGTTGAAGGTGTATGTACCGAGTCCTAGGTCATAACTTGGTGGGTCCTTAATGGTTTTAATGAATGATTTTCTTGAACAAAGAATACTGAGTTCAATTGTCCTTCAGAATATCCAAAGAATTCTAAAATGTTTGGGGTATAACACTGAACAGCATTTAAAATCCTTTGAAACATTTTGAGTTCATTTGATCTTACTATATTGTTTGATTAATCATCCAAATTAAGATTTATTTTCAATAAATTAATACACCCTATGCTCAGTGTACCTTGATATTTAATTATCCTAAGAGTTGGGTAATCAGACAGTCACTTAATGTTTTATTTAATAACTATGTGAGTGAATGCCCCAAGAGAAAAGCTCAATGTCATTAACAATTTTATGCCCTAGATTAAAGTGTTCATAATTATTTATCTTATCTTTTCTAAACCTCATTAAATAATCTTGGATTAAGCCTAGTTCACTACTAAGCCCACAACAATTCCATGGGTAAATTTGTAATTTTAGGAAAGTAAAATCAAATAAAATCTAATTCTCATCAAAGGGTCATAGTATCATATAATCACAAATTAGAGGCTTCAAATGAGTGAATTATTATCTTTCTAACTTAAACCCACAACTTAGTAACATCCAACTAAATTAACCTCTAAATCGTAATAATTTATAAAATTACAATTCTAACTTTATTAGGAAAAGGTGGTAAATTAGTTTCTACCTCTTAACTCATTATTATATTTCAAACATCCAAAAGAGCTCACTATGCTCAAAATTACCCATTTACCCTTTTGACTAATCCTAAATTTTAATTAAGGCATCAAAATCCAAAATTACCATTTTGCCTCTAGGGCTCTCCACTTTATAACTTGTCAAATAAAACTCAAATGAACTTATAATTTTTATGGTAACTCATGGGTTAGTTAAAACTTTTAAGGATAAAATGTGATTTGTCCAATCTTTATTTAATTTATATAATTAATTTGACTAAAAAATATAATTTTTAATGTTAATTTATTTAGTTAATCAAAGTAAATTTTGTTCATGAGAAAATTATTAGAGGTTCACCTAGGTCAGAGGATCACTAGAACCAAATTTCAATATTTTTCAAATTATATTTTAATTATTATAATTATTTTATTGATTTTAGTGATTAATTATATAAAAAATTTGTTTTAGTTCAAAAAATTTCTTTTTATATTTTTCTTAAATCTCCCCAAGTCCAGAGAACCCAAAGAAAAAAACTTTTAATTTTTTAAAATTTTATTTTATTTATTATAAATCTCCCCAAGTCCACAGAACCCAAAGAAACAAACTTTTAGTTTTTTAAAATTTTAATTTCTTTATTATAAATATTTTAATTGAAAATTAAAAAAATATATATTTTTTGCACTTAAAATTACATAACTAAATTAGAAAAATTAGGAAAGATATTTTAAAGGGACCCAAGTGACCATGGAGCAATTTGAAACAGTTTTGGAAATTTTCATTTTTTTGAATATTTTAATCATTTTTAATTATTTTCAAAATATAACTAAAACTGAACTATTTATTTTAACATAATTTTTATTTTTCCTAAGTGGCCATAATCACAAGAAACTCAGAAAAACACTATCCTTAATTTTCTGAATTATAGTTAATTTATTATAATTATTTTAATGTAAAAATTCCATTTTACTTAAAAAATAGACGTTAGAGCTGAAAATAATTCAAATGACTTACA
>NEWO01001615.1:15086-51806 GCA_003013225.1 Phalaenopsis aphrodite
AGTTAAACTCTCTACCATTAGTCATAACTTTTATGTAGTAAATATATTACTTGAGAACAAGTAACAATTAAGTTTGGGGAATTTTGATACTCCTAAAAAATGACTACTTTTTCATATATATTTTATGCTTAATTCTAATGATTTTTAATGATATTATACTTTAAAGAAAGGTATTTTGCATATTTTTGGTTCCAGGGATAAGAAATGGAGTTTTAAAGAAAAAGAAGTAAAAACAGTGCAATTTGGAGCTAAAACGAGCAAAAAAGAAAATTCTATAGTGACACATTTCGATGTCTGTCTATGATTAATCTCATTTACACTTATAACACATTTTTTAATGAAATTACACTTTAAAGAAAGGTTGTTTTCATGCTTATTTTGTAGGTCTATCTATTAGGAACAAAACATAACTGAAATGAGGTGAAACAGAGCTAAAAAAAGCCAAACGGAGCGAAATAGTAGAGTTGCAGCAGACCGGCGCCAACGGCTCCTGAGTTCAGAGAAGTGAAAAAAAGTGGCGCCGATGTCACCCAGACCGACGTCGACAGTGCTCGAGACGGTTATGGACCAATTTTTGGTGGATTTTGATGTTCTATAAGGCTCCCAAGTGATTCAAACACCCCCACAAAGTGATTCAATGTATCTAGACACTTGGAGAAGGCTCTTGAATGAAGAGACATGTCTTTTAGATGAATAGATTTGTCTCTTGGGAAAAAGGAGGAAATTTGTGTCTTTAAAAAAGAGGGCTTGACGCCTCTCATGTGCGTGCGTGTGTGGGGGTTTTTGTGTGTCTGTGTGTGTGTGTGTGTGTGTGTGTGTGTGCTTGCTTGAGTGTGTGTGAATGTGTGTGTAGAGTAAATTATTATGTGTGGAGAGGATTTTCTTGAAGAATTGTAAGAGGAGAAGGAATGTGGGAGGTTTTTTCTTTATTACACTTCTAAGAGAGAATTTAGTGTTGATTATAAAGAGAGAAAGTACTACAAGGTAACTTCAAGGGATTTGCTTGAGGAGGAGGCTAAGATAAGTTGTGTTCTTTCATTTCTTTATTTTGTAAACTTGTTTATATATATATAATATGTGTTTTGTTGTATTTTCCTCATGAGTTCTAAGTAGAATTCTTTATCTTTCTCCCTACTCTGAGATATGATGAAATGAAGAGATAATTTGGATGTGTCATTTTAAAATATAAAATAAATTGTGATGATTTTTCCACTCTGTTCTTAATTTACTTTTTGATCTAGCTAATTAAAATGTTAAAATTTGTTGTGAAACATATGATTCAGGAAATTGAGTATGAATTCTACAACAGAGTGAGAATCACATTTAATTTCATGGAATAGTGTTTAGTTCATGAAATTAGGTGCAAATAAATACGAAAATATACATTGATGGGCGTAGAATTGGAAATTTTAGGGAGACAGACTAAAATCCCTAATTTGGTCTTACTATTTAAGAACTAAAGCGAGTATTAGCCTTTAGGGGAAGGGAAGTGGGAGCTATGGAGTGAGAGTCAGTATCCTCCCAGCCTAACCATAGATTTAGGCACTAAACATGAGATTAGCCAATGATTCTCTATAACTCTGAATCCTGATAGAGAATTAAAATTGTTTCTATTTGGAGCAATAAAAATTCAAACCATTTATCTCTATCATTAACCAAAAATTCATTGTAGTGGGAAGGATACTTTCTTAAATTTGAACTCTTCGTCACAAAATTTTATTTAGTTTTAGTAAATTTAAATTTAAAGTTTAGAAATTAATTTAGTAGATTTAGTTATGTTAGCATACATTAAAACCACTTTAATCAACCTTCCAAACTAATTGCTTATAGTAGTATACTAGAATTAGCCTAAGCGATTTCTTACCTAGCTTCTTCGTAGGATCGATATTGGGATTTTTAAAGAAAGCCCTATATTACTTTAAGTGATACATGCACTTGTGTAGAACCACTAGTGTATGAACTATTTTATATATTTTATAAATATTTTTGACTTTCTACATTAACTACTTAATATAAATTAGCTCAAGTTTTTGGCCATATTTTTTAAAAGCTAAATTACTGCGTAATTTCGGAACGAGTCAAGTTCTTCGCAATGTTACCTTAGATTTAAATTGACATAAAACACGTAGAAAAACAACACACACTAGGGGCGCATTAGTTCCCCAATATATCTTGGTGCCATGGCTGACTATCTTTGTTCCTCAGGTCAGATAAGGCTATCTTGGTGCTATGGTATGTTAGTCTTTGATATGTGCTCTCCTGGACAATCTTGGCACCACATCTCTTTGTCTTCATTCCTTAAGTCGAAACGGGCAATCTTAGCATCGTGATTTGATGATTTTGATATGTGCTCAGATGGGCGATCTTGGCGCCCCGACTGACTATTTTCATTCTCCGGGTCAGATCGTGCGATCTTGGCACCATGGTCTATCAGTGTTTGAAATGCGCTCAATCGGGCGATCATAGAACCGCGACTGATCGTCTTCCTTCCCTAGGCTGGACTGCATGATCTTAGTGCCACGGTCTGAGGTTTTTGATATGCTCTCATTCGGGTGACCTTGGTACCATGGCTGACTATCTTCATTTCCAAGGTCAAACCAGACAATCTTTGCATCATGATCTACTGGTCTCTGAAATGAACTCAGTTAAGCGATCTTGGTGACATGGGTGATTGTCTTCATTCCCCAGACCACACTAAGCGATCTTGGTGTCACGGTCTATCAGTCTTTGATATGCACTCAACTGGGGATCTTGGAGCCACTGTTGGTTGTCTTCACCTCCTAGGTCAAAATGACGTTCTTGGGGTCATGGCTTGTTTTCTTCATTTCTCAGGTCAAACTGAGCTATTTTGGTGTCACGATTGGTTGTCTTCATTCCCCAAGTCAGACAGGACAGTCTTTACACCGCGGTTGTCGATCTTTGATATGCGCTCAGCTGAGTGAACTTAGAGTCAAGTTGGTTGTCTTCTTTGCCCAAGTCAGATCGAACGATATTGGTACTACAGTGTGTTGGTCTTTGATATGCGCTTAGCAAGACAATTTTGGTGCCACAACTAGCTTTCTTCATTTGCCCGGTTAGATTGAACAATCTTAGCGCCATGTTCGTCAGACTGTGTTATGTGCTTAGCCGGGCAATCTTGGTGCCACGACTAGTTTCATTCCCTGGTTCGGATTGGGTGAGGTTGGTGCCACAATCTGTTGTTCTTCGATGTACACTCAACCGGATTATCTAAGTGCCACGATATGCCAATCTTTGAAATGCGCTCAGCCGAGCGAGCTTGGTACCATGACTGTCTGTCTTCATTCCCTAGGTCGGACCAGTCCTAGAGGAAGATAAAGCTCTCTCTTCTGCAGAAAGAAAGCTTAAACTAGTTTCCCCATGCAAAATCCCCATAGTGCCCCTTAATTAAGCTCAAAATGGCTCATCAATGACACTTACTACATGCCAAAAAGAGTTAATCCCCCCAGCCTTTTCATAATCCCAAGGAGATCTCCCAAAGTCTAAAATGTGGCATGCCTGTCTAGGGCCACCAAACCAAATTTTGAAATTTGGGCAGGCTGGCATAGTCACGCTGCTATGCTTGTGGAGTCAGCGTGGTCATGCCAAAACTCTAGAATAATTACATCAGACTCATTGTCTTGTGGCATGATAACACCGCCTTCAGGCGTGGTTACGCAGCAGATGGCTTTGAGCTATTTGATGAAAGGTCTGGCATGGTTACACCATATTCTGACATAATTATGTCGTGGGCTCTATCTTGCAGCATGGTCATGCCGCCTTCAGACATGACCACGCCGAAGGCAGCCTCCTCAACCCTTATGGGGAGGGGTTAGGCATGGTTACAGCCGATTTAGGCATGGCCATGGCATACCCTTAAGGTCATTTTTATCATTTTCTCGCTCCAAAAGTTTGCTAATCGTGTCACATGATACAAAAAAGCTCTTAATGGTTAACTTAGACTACATAAGCCTAGAATGATCGTTCGGCTTGCCCTAGAATGGAGAACAGTCACAGATCAGTAGTACTTGTTGTTGAGTATGATCAGGTGGGGGTGAATTCTAATACGAAGATGAAGTGCATCTAGTAACATCCCGACGGACTCCTTGAGCTACAAAGGCCACACATGAGCGCCACACACTCTTACAACATCATAGGGGCATCCGGTATTCGTGACATCAAAAATTGATGCCAACATCAAATTTATTGCTTTTAACGACATTATTTCAAATAATTTTATAATAATAGAAAGTACCCCCACATAGATACCCAATCAACTAGAAAAATTAGACTCTATCTAATGACACTTTGGAAGTTAAGATGGATAGTAAAATCTTGACCCAAAAATGATGAATAAGTTTATGGATTTCAACTTGGAATAGCGTTCTTTGACATTTAATAAAATTGATGCAGCACCAACATGTATGAAAACCAATTTACAGACCCTAAACTCAGACATTGCATAAGTTCAATTATTCTTATAATGATTACCAAACATATATATTAAATCTTAAAATAAGCTAACATTACTCGACAACTTCTAAATACTCCAATTGTATAAGTGTTAGCAATCATTCTCACTCAATTTCCAAATTATTCTTCAGTAGCCTGTACTCCCTTCACATCTTATGTGAGTATTAGCAACCTTCATAGAATCCTTTAATTTCCTTATTTGATAGCCCATAGAAGAAACATATCGAAAAAGATTGATTGTTTGAAAGAAATCACTTTAATCTTAAAAAGCTTACTTGCATGTTATTAATTATTATTCCTGTGTTATGTAATTACTATTTATTATTCACTTTCTCTTATTATTAAGATATTTCATCAACCCATGAGACTACTTATATGTGGCACCAAACTCAAACACTCTAGGTTTACATCGAACAACTTTATAAATAACACCCATCATATACCTATTTTTATTTTCCAGCTTGTTGGTTGAACTTGTTTGGTGTTTGGTGCTTCAGATTTTATGTGGAAACTCTTTCGTCTTCTCACTCTATTAAATTCCCCTCTCCTTTATATATATTAGCTCACAACCAAGCTTCAAAATCATTCATTTCATCCCCCTAAACTCACACCATCATGCCTAAGCCTTCCTCCAAAACATGCTTAGCCTTATAAAGCTCTAAGACAACTATATGCATAACAAACCTAAGGCAACAATATTAACTAAAAAATTAACCTTTCTCTGGTTCGTTCTCCATGGAAACCTCATCAAAATCCAAACCAACCACCACTAACAAGCACTCCACCATCCCATTCAATTTTTTTAAAAAGTATAAAAACATTGTCAAACATCTTTACACTTTCCTTACAAGGCATGCTTAACTCCCCTTTGTTTGAACTAGCCTTATTTCCTAATTCTTAACTAAACTTATCGCCTTGCCTAAAAAGTACATCATGTAAAACTTTATCTTAATCGTCAAGATTCACTTGACGCCACCACCAAATACTCTATACAAATTCATAATTTAAAATTTTGTCACACATTTATTATATTGTTCCCACTTCTATTATACTCAATTTAATTATTAATGAATTTTTCACTCAACACTTGTAACATAAGCAACTAAACTAAGATTTTATAAACTTTATCTTTATGTCTTCATGTTATTTTTATCTCAAAGTATTTCTATGTTACACTTTATAATTAGAATTTAGTTTAGCATATTAAATTTAATCACATAAATCCTTGCTAAATTGTTTTACAATTGACATAATTTTTTTTACCTAATATGATATAAATTCTTAAGGATGATTAGCACATTATCTAATCATAAGATTCTAAATTCAAGGTCTAGTGTGCATTAGCCAAATAAATAAAAAATCATTATTTCTAATACAAATTTAAGATAAATTTCTTTTATATTATGACAAAATATTCAAATCTAACATAACACTAAAAAAATTAAATTGAATTTTATTTTACGATTAATTTGGTTGAAGATAAATTGATTGAGATATAGTTCCATTTCTCATAGTAGATAAAAAATCAAGCTGTTACTTCTTATGATGAGCAGACATACAAGTCACAATAATGACTAACTAAAATTTCAATTCATTTTCTTGGAGCTGATTTTAAAATTGTAAATGGAGGATATATTCGTCAAAAAATTTAATTAAATCCAAAAAATTATTTATTAAATTAAAATAAATAAGCAATTTGAATTTGTGAAGCAATATATATATATATATATATATATATATATATATCAAATGTAGCAACAAGAATTTTACTGCATAATGAGAAATTAAGTTTATAGTGAGGAAGTACCATTATAATTTTTAAAATAAACTCCATTTACTTTATCTAATTTTCCCAAATTAAACATAATCTTCATGTTATTTATTTACTTATTTTTAATGAATACATCATTTATTAGTATTTTACTCTCTTTTTTTTTTTTTTAAAAAAAAAAATCTACCTGAGCCAAACCTACATGAAGCGGTACTCACACAAAAGGAACGGGTGCTCCCGCTCCTGCTGTGCTTTCTGTCGCGAGCTCCCGCGTCACTTAATCAAAGTCGAGGTCGATGGCGATGGTTGGAGGAAGCACTGCTGCCGCTTCAGGCGAGGTTGAGGCCGGCTTTGCTAAGCTCCAGGGAGAGGATTTCGAGTACTACATGCAGACCTATTCGATCATGCTGGGTCGCAACAGTAAGAAGTCCGCTGTCGACGTAGACCTCTCTAGCCTCGGGGGTGGAATGAACATTTCCCGTCATCACGCTCGCATCTTCTACGACTTTCAGCGTCGCCGCTTCGCCCTCGACGTCATTGGCAAGAACGGGTGCCTCGTCGAGGGTGTACTCCATCTTCCAGGAAACCCACCCGTCAAGCTCGATTCTCAGGACCTTCTCCAGATTGGCGACAAGAAGTTTTACTTTCTACTTCCCACTCGATCCATTTTTTCTACGGCATCTGTACAGCGCCACATCCCGCCTCCTCCACTTCCATTTGCGGGGCGAAAGATAGCCTCTGCCCGGCCGAGGATCGCGGGATATGAGGAGGTTCGGGAGGTGGAAGAGGAGGACGATGATATGGAAGAGGGAGGAGCGAAGAGGATGAGGAGGGGGGCGTTGGAAGCGGAGAGGTACGGTAGTTACGGTTTGCCGCATTCTGCCCTGCAGGGGAAGCCGGGGCTGCAGGCAATGGGTCAGTATGTGAATACTTTCATCTCTGCTGGCGGCTATCATGATTTCTCATTTTATAGGTTAAAGATTAGGGAGATACCCGGTATTAGGCACTTTTCTTGATTTTATCGGACCTGCATGTTTCTGCACTTCAGCTGTGGTTTGAGGAAAGTAAATGCACTGAATTAGGATGACTTGTTTTTTGTTTTTTATATTAATCTGTGTTGAAGTTATTAGATATGGAGAGTTCTGGTTTGTTTACATCCCAAATTTGTCTTGCAGTTTGCAGTTTGCACTAGGTTAAATGACAATTTGTTTTGAGCAAACGTTGGAGCCATCTATTTCAATGCCAGTCTATCTTCTATCTTGCTTTTGCATCTTGGATTCTCGGTCCCCTGTTAGTGAGTTTTTTTTCTTGCTTTTGCGTGGATCCATGGATGCAGTGCCTTTTTACCTTCTGGTTTATTGACCTATGAGAACTTGCCATGATTGGGCAAATCTTTGATTCTACTTAATGTACCGATTCTGTGATTGCATCTACATTCATGTTTGCTCTTGTTATTTTCTGTGAGGTTGTAAGCCAGGCTCAGTCATCCCATTATTATACTGTAAAGTTTGGATACATTTGCTGATGTCGAAGGGCTTCCTAGGGTTTGGGGTAAGCAAATTCCACTTCAATTCTAGTGAGATTGAGAAATTCAGAGAAGTCAAGATGTCCACACATACTCTCAAGCACTATGAGTATTATAAGTATTTAGATCGATGCATTTTGATTTAACATGGAAGTGAGGTTATGTGGATAATCCTTGTTCACATTAAAAATGATACAATGCTGATTTTGTGGCTTTATTAATCCCCATCCACCAGCGACTCTCCTTCCCTTTGTCAGCCTTTTGGTCTTAGGCCTGTCTTTGTAAGAGTAGGACTAGTGAACTAGAAACTTTTTTTTGCTTCCCTCCCTGCTTTATTTTCAATATCTTTTCTTCAACCGCATTCTATACTTCGTCTTTTGAAGGAGGTTTTTTGAACTAATATCAAACAAAAGTCCCCCTTTCTTAATCATGCAATTTGGCATTCGGAATATGAAATCTTATTCGGGAATAATGCGGAGCATTATGATTCCATTATTTTTGACATATACCCCTATCCTTGCCTTTATAAGTCCCCTTAGATATCTCATGGATATAGTTGTTGGGGCCTATTCCCTATTCCATACCTTGCTTTTCTGTCACGACATGTTTTTTTGATATTTTTGTATCATGATACTGTGCATGCCTAGTGTGATAAAGATCTATTAAAGACATGCCAAGGCATCTTTAATGTGATGATGTAGTCATGGAGCATTTTGAATGCGTAAATTTTTATGTGGATGCTTTTTTTATTTGAGGAAGGGATTATGCTACACATTGATGAGGTATCATACTCAAGCCATAGCTTTTGTGATGTAGGGCATTTTACGGTATAAGATTCAATAATGCTGGCTCAGGAGAAGGTGTGCAAAGAAACACACAAATGATCATAATTCGTAGTTTCCCTACTTTTACTTTAGGTATAGATTAGTATTTTGATACAAAATTAGAAATCACACTTATTAAGTTCCCTTTGATTGGATAAACCAAAATTTGAAATTTTACAATTAATTTAGATGCAAATATAAAATTCCACTATAAGTAAGATTCACATCACAAATGAGGGAACTTGTATGTAATGGACTTCACAAGATCTCAATTACGAACACAAATTATTCATAAATAATTATGATTGAAAAACAAAGGATAAAAGTCACCAATTTGACCTTGACATATTGCCTGTGTTAGGAGAATCATGCCTTGTAAGTTGTTGTCAAGACTTGGAAAGCGTTCAAATATTCCATAGCCAACACACAAAAGTATTGAGAAAAAATCTAAATTTTATTAAAGCTGAAGCATAATTTTTTATGCATAAGGAGCTTCTTTTAATAATTAATCAACAAATTTGGTTCTGGCCAAAAAAAAAATTTTAATAGTTTACCGTCTCAGTTTCAACAAAAAAGTCAATTTTCAAATCCCATTTTTTTAAGGCCTAGCAATTTTGGTTCCTCCTTGGTGCACTAGTTGGGAATAGAAGGAAACCGATCAGTTGAATACTATTACAGTGCAAATTACGGGAATATAAGGAAATTAAACAACTAGTGGTGGATCCAGAATGCATGAAATATAGGCTCAATATTTCTGCTTCAGCGAATTGTCTCAAGGGAAGAGCCATACATAGAATGAATAAGGCACACTCTAGCAATGGTAATAGAGTTGTCTTTAGCTTCAAAGAAGGCCTTAACATTAGCAACAAAGTAACCTAATTCAATAGATATAGCTTCAACAACAATAACAATGATCAAATTAGCGACAAACAATGACTGAACATAGGTTGAATCAGAAAAATAAAGGAAATTGATGATATGTTGACATGAATGATTGATTACTGCTGAACCAAGCACTGTAAGAGCTGATATGAGCGAAATTGCATTTGCAAATTAAATCAAATGAGGTCGTCAAAATACTAGAGAATGTATCTTATTCTCAATATAATCATCTTTAGAGGCATGCTTTACAAGAAAATAGATTAGGAATGTTGAAAGTAATACTCGAGAACAATTAAAACAATATCAAAATACACAATTTGTATTTTCTAAAAATAACGAGTTTTTAACTTGCAAATTTGATTCCAAATTAAGTAGTTGATTGTTATCATGCAGATGTAGGCAAAATTCTTATGCTTTATGCAATGTAATTAATAAATTATCACAAGTATATTTGTTATACCAAGGTACAAAAAAGATGTAATAGCTAGCCTTGTCAGGGGCCATAATCTTTATCAAACAACATGAGTATATTCGTCTAGTAAGGTAATGGATGTGAATTCACAAAGATAAGGTGGAAAGAGAATATATAAAAACATTGGTAACATTTTCATGAAATCAAATGAAATCAAATATTTTGGAGTCTAGAATAATATCAGTTTTTTGAAAAATTCATTTTGTATTTTCTTGCTCTAGTATGCTATAAGATTTTATATGGCCTATCCTTCTTGCATTAACTTTGTAAAGACCTTTATTGGTAGATTTTCAAGATTTAGATGTGCCTTCTTTTTAATTTTTTTTTAAACGTTGCCATTGCCGATCCAAAGCTTGGATGTGAAAAGTGGAGGGTTGTGTTAGGTAGTCGACAGCCAACGTAAAACTTGTCGAAAAAATCATGACAAGAATTCTTTTGATCATTGTGCAATTGCTAGGGCGTCCCCTAGAAGCGATGCGCTGCATATAGCCTGAATACAGTGAAAAGTGTGCATAGGTCGCTACACCGGTGCCCGGGTGTAGTGTCAAATAAGCAACGATTTCCACATTACGGACGAATTCAGGTAAAGAAGTTAGTTTATAAAACTAATGAAATTAATATCAGGATAGAATCTTGGAATATAGGTACTCTCAATGGCAAAATTAATAGAATTAGTTGATATTATGATTCATAGAAATATTAATATCTTATGTATTCAAGAAATTAAATGAGTTGGAGAAAAGGCTAAGAAGTTTGATAACTTAGGTTTCAAACTTTGGTATTCTGATAGTCGTACTAGAAATGGTGTAAATGTAATTACAGATAAGAGTTCGAAAGATAATTTTGTAAAAGTTAATAGAGTTGGAAATAAAATTATAGCCCTTAAGATAATCATTGATACTAAAATTTTTAATATTGTTAGTGCTTATGCTCCTCAAGTAGGTTTAGATATAGGGTCTAATAATAAATTATGGAATGACTTAGATAACTTAATACAAATGATACCTCTTGAAGAAAAAAATTTTATTGGAGGAGATTTAAATGGACATGTCAGTAGAGTGGTAGAAAATTTCAGAAATATTCATTGTTGCTACGGTTTTGGAGTAACAATTGAAGAAGGTAGAGCTATTTTAGATTTTGCATTAGTTTATGATTTTATTATTACTAATACTTTATTTAAGAAAAGAGATGAGCATCTTATACTTATAAGAATGGATTTAAGAAAACACAAATTGATTATTTTCTTATGAGAAGAAGAGATCGTCGAGATTGTAAAGATTGTAAGGTCATTCCAAGTGAAGATTTAAGTACCTAATATCGTTTATTAATTCTAGATTTTAAGATGAAGAGTTGTAAAATAAAGAATACTAAGGCTCATTATCGTAGAATTAGATGAGAACCTAAAAGACAAATAAAATTATCTTTATGAGTAAAATTCAAGAGTTCAAAATTTGTGTTGTTCATGATGAAGCAAGTGGTATGTGGGATAAAGTAAAAAACACTATTAAACAAGTAACAAAATATTAAGTTGGAGCAAAAGTTATGGAACAAGGTAATTAAATATAGGTTAAGACGTATTACAGAGATTTCTCATAATCAATTTGGATTTATGTCGGGCAGGTCTACTATGGAAGCTATACATTTATTTAGAGTTTTGATGGAGAAGTTCAGAGATAATAAGGAGAATCTATATTTAATTTTTATTGATTTAGAAAAAGCTTACGATAAGGTTCCAAGAGATATCCTTTGGAGAGTCCTTGAGAAGAAAGGTGTTGATATGGCTTATATTCAAGTCATTAAAGATATATATGCTAGAGCTGTTACTTGTGTTCGAACTGAAGTAGGATTGATCAAATATTTTTCTATTTTTGTTGGTTTACATCAGGGATCGACTTTAAGCCCAGATCTTTTTGCTTTAGTTATGGATGGTCTTACTGGACATTTACAGGAGAATGTACCTTGGTGTATGCTTTTTGCTGATGATATCTTTCTTGTGGATAAGGCAAGAGAAAAAGCCCAGGAAAAAACTTGAATTATGGAGGTCTATATTGGAGTCTAAAGACCTTCATTTGAGTAGAACTAAAACTGAATACGTTGAATGTAATTTTAGTAGTAGTAGCTCTAGTGACAGAAGTGTAACTTTGTGTGATCAAATTATTACAAGGTCGAACGATTTAGATATCTCAGATTTGTTGTTCAAAGTGATGGTGATATAGATGGGGATGTTAATAGTAAAATTCAATTTGGTTGAAGTGGAGGAATGCTTCGGGCCTTTTGTGTGATAGAAAAGTACTGCTTACACTGAAAGGAAAATTTTATAAGACGGTGGTGAGACCTGCCATGCTCTATGGAGCTGAATGTTGGCCTTTAAAAGAGAAGCATAATACTAAGTGTTGCTGAGATGAGAATGATTAGGTGGATGAGTGACTTTACACTCAGAGACAAAATGTGAAATGAATATATTCGTGATAGGGTTAGTGTAGCTCCTGTGACAGACAAAATCAGAGAAAATCATCTTAGATGGTTTGGTCACATTAAGCGTCGATCATCTGATGATCCGATTATGAGAGTAGATGTTTTAGATTCGACTTATGTTAAGAAAGACAGAGGTAGACCGAGGAAAACTTGTGCTTATTGTTTAAAAATGATCTTAATTTATTAGAGCTAAATGAAAATATGACACTAAATAGGATGCAATGGAGAAAAATGATTCATTTAGCCGACCCCATGTAGTGGGATTAAGGTTTTGTTGTTGTTGTTATTGCTGTTGTTGAGATGTGCCTTTTTTTATTTCTTTCCATATATCTTCTATTAATATTAGCAATAGGAGTACAATTCCCATTAACATTTAATTTTCTATGAATTTTTCATGCGAAATCTTCCATATGATATTATGCAAGCATTGAGAATACCAAAATTATAATGTGCCCTCGGGTACAATTAGGGAACTTTAAATTACACGAGATGCTAACAAAATTTGAAAATAGACACAACGGTATAAATAGAAATGCTTATATAAATGCACAATCTGGTTACAAAAATGAATTGAATTGGCTTAAATATTAGTCATGATAATTGATTCACTTTTAGATTCATCTTCATAGATAAAATTTTAATGTACTGTTTTTAGTTAAGGCACGTCTTATTAACAAACTTGTTGGAATGGTAATGCTATTTCACTTGCTCTATAAGTCTTAAAACATGCGTAAAAACTAAATAAATTTTAGTTTGATTGGTAAAAATAGTCTAGTTAGAAATTTCATCTTAATTTTGAGTTTACGAATGTATTTTGATCCTTATTATAGTGATTGTGTATTTCGTCTAGAGCCATAGTTTAGCCAATTTTGTTAGATCATATTGTTTATTAATTTTTAACCCAATCAATGCTATTTTCTTAGTTGAATTGATGCTGTGGTAATCATTTCTAGTACAAGTTTGATGTAGGACATCATAAGCTATTGGATTAAATAGTACAAACTTACGATGAGATTTAGAAATACTAAAAAGACGAATATTTGAAGCTTTCAACTTTTAATGTGGGCAGTCTCTTTTTATGCAAAACCAAAATATTCAATTTGTTTCAAGTGGAAGATAGAATTAGCCAAAATTTCTTATAAAAAATTTGAGAATGAATATAAAATTCCATTTCGATTGAGATTTACACCACAAACATGAAGTTTGATATATAATTAACTCAATACATCAATCACACACTCAAATCAATAACAACAAAAAATTAAATAAAACCATACAAGATAGAATCTGCCAACTAAAGGTCTAGGCTTTGTACTTTTACAAAAAGAATTGTTTCGTAGAAGTTGTCATTAAGATTTGCAAAGTGTTAGAAGGATGTACACCCAAATGGGTACACAAGTATTAAGAGAAAATTTGAATTTTATTTAATAATGCAATTAATCTTGAATAAAAACCTCCTTTTAGAAAAAGAGAAAAAAAAGGACAAAAAAATAATAACTTACTTGAATCCCCTAAAATTTAGACAAATTGTTGGTTTCAATTAAACAAACTTGAATTCTGATAAGAATAACAAATAATCAATCCCAATTTCAGCAAGATAATTATTTTTCAATTATCCGATTTTATTTTTTGCAATGTCATGCAATTTTTTGTTCTTGGTATAATGCACTTGTTGAGAATAGAAGGAAATCAATTAGCCAAATACAATTACATTGACAATTAGCGGGAGATCTAAATCAAGTAAAATAAAGGCAAACTTCTCTGACTTAAGTGAATAGAATATTTTGTGTATTAGAAGAATAGTAGAAGGAATTAGTGACTATCCAACAACAATAACAAAGAAGGATTCTACATCTTAGAAGATCAACAATAGCAACAAAGAAGGATTTAACGATAGTATCATGAATAAAATTAGCAACAAATAGTTATTAAACATATCCTAAATCAGAAAAACAAGGGCAATCAAACAACATTTTTTGAAGCGAAGAATCGAATAGAACCATACAAATTATTTCAAGTGTTGAATTAAATTGACTTACACCAATAAATCAAACACAATGAGGTAATCCAAACAGTTGTGAATACATTCCATTCTCCATAAGATCCCCTTTATAGTCCCGCAATATAAGAAAATAGAAACTAAGACTTCAGGATAGTTAGAATACTATCAATACACATAAGTTGCATTTTCAATTCATGAAGGCTTTAAGGTTGCTTCTCTTTGCTATATCGATTTAATATTTTCTTAAAATCTTGCTTAAATAGATTGGTTAGTACCCCACAGGGAAATAAGAAATTACCATCCCCAACAGGGTTGCATCTATATAACGTTTATGATTAGAGATGTTGAGTTTGGTGGATGGGATCTAAGTTGATTATATCCTTTTTTTTTTCCTCATCTGGTGAAGGGTAGAAAAAATGATTAAAGTAATCGTCTTAGTTTTTTTTAGAGCCTTGTTAGTCACTAAATTAAAGTGCACTTGGTTTTTTGGTTTAAATGAAAATGTTGTTTAAGAAATAATATAAAAATAAAAAAATGTTTCATATTTATTTTCATGATGAACAATTGGAAGATACAATTGACAAAACATAAAGAGAGAAGAAATGTTGATAGGGGGCTTGGAGTTATTCACTGATGAGTAAAAAAAAATGTAGAAGGTTACATTGATGATGATAACATTGATGATGGTGCGGTGATGGTTTTCTCTAGTCAGGATAGCTTCTTTGAATAAAAATTGGAAAAGTTTTTCATCAATTTGATAAATGTAGAAATCATTTAAATAAAACCTGAATGACATGTTAGTTTCCTTATCGATTCAATTCCATGTTTTTGTTGCCAACTTTATTGCTGTCACTATCTCTTTAATTTCACTAATGGACATATGCACCATTTATGGTTGTTGATAGCTTTTCTTCAATTTTTCTATATTTGGACCATGAACTATTCATGGAAAATTCAATGGCATAGATGAGCAAGGGGTGGAGAGAATGATGGATGGGTAGACTAATGGTCTGTTGATGGGTTGATTAGTAGGCTGTGGAGATTTATGCTTCTTCATTTCATATTGTGTATCATAAATTCCATTTAAAGCATCATAATGTTCTTGTGCCCAAACCAAACCAAAGTTTAAATTCTTCTGATACTTTTTAATATTTAGAGAATTATGAGAGATGTATAGTATGTTAGATTGATTTGAATGACAAGCATTTTTTATTAAATATAAAAGATTGACAATTGTCAAATGATTAAAGAAGCTTGGGCATCAATTTTTCTGAACGAAAAATTGTCTGTAATAGTAAAAATTATTCATGAATCGAACTTAAGAACTTACAATTAAGTTATGGAGTCGGGAAATTCATTTTGATATTGGAGAATAAATTTACTTTTATGACAATAAGATTTTTAGGGAGGTAATTTTTATATTACATGGAAACTAATGGAAAAGCATGAATAGCAATGGAGGGATTTTTTTATATGGTCTTATCGATGTTGAAAAGGTATTTGATTGAGTACAATAAAAGTTTATTTGATGGACATGACGGATGATGCGTTAACATATATTAATGGATTGAGCTATGATTAACACTTGTTTTAGTTCTAGACTAACAACTAAGTTCTCAATCATGGAAAAATTAAATCAAGGGTCGACAATAATTTCATATGGTTTGGATTGGTTATGTAAGTGCTTAAAAATATTTAGAGTTCAGTATATCGATATATGCATTTATTATGTTTTATTTGAAAATGGCATATTTCATATAATTATGATCTTTTGGTGAAATTTAATGAAAAAAAAAAAAAACTAGAAGATAAAGGACTTAAGATTAATACCTTAGTCGTACAAAGGTTTAGTACATGGTATGTAATACAAGTGGATGCAAATTAATGAGGTTTTTTTTTTGTTTAATGCAAATTAATGGTTAATTGTGAATATTGCTGCAATATTGATGATACCAAAACACGACCCTTAAATGCATTGGATCACTTTTATAAGAGAATGGGATATAAAGGAAGCATCTCATTTTCTTTTGATGTTATTTCACTGATCAAGAAACACCCTACAGTTCGTAGCTGGTTCCATTTGATTCTGACATATGTTTGTCAAATACTGTAGAGCTTAAGCAGCATTTCCATTTGATTCTGACATATGTTTGATCAAGAAACACCCTACAGTTCGTAGCTGGTTTCACTGATAAGAGAATGGGATATAAAGGAAGCATCTCATTTTTTTTTACTTTTAAGTTGGTATTTTTATTAATTTAAAAAATTATGGAACATTTTTTTTATAAATTTGCTGTTGAGTAAGATGTTAAGATGACAAATACGTTCTCCTACTTTGTTTGTCTTTTTGTGCCCAATTATATTAGGAGAGAAAGTCAGCAGTGGTTAATTTGCACTTATTGTGACTTGGTGGTCATGAGGTAAATAACCTTTAGGTAATGTAGGATTAAACTACTTTCATCAATGCCTTCCAAGCCTCGGCACTAGGGAGACACTCTTTAGAAAGATAGATTCGATTATGTTTCTCTCCTAACAAAAGCATGCACTTTTCTTTCTTTTGGAGCAAGGGAACAGCACCCTAGTCCTACTCCATGGTGTTTATAGGAAATAAACTTGTAATGTTCAGCCTGGTGTCTTGCCAGAAGACTTCTCTTCTATTTGTACCACATATATGACACCTAAAATGATTGAGTCTCTTCTAGCAGCTTGGTAATGTCAATCAAGAAGAACTGAAATCAGGCAGCTACATTAGGAGTTCGCGTATTCGATCCTCGCTCACGGCACCATGTCAATCAGGAAGGATGGAAATAAGACAGGTACATTAGAAAGCTCCTAATGTAGCTGCCTGATTTCCATCCTTCCTAATTGACAGGTAAATCATCTACTCTTTGTGAGCAATTTGAGAAAATCTTTTTTGGGTATTTAACTTATCATAATTTCTATCATTATTTATGAATCTATCTTCTTGCTTTTGGTTCTGCACTGCTTTTAAGTAATGCTGGCTATGAAATGAAGACACTTTCTATTAGTATATAGCAATTTGTGGTTGCAGCGGGATCTAGAGAATAGCATTACATATTTTAAGAATGTTGGAGCTCTTGCATCAGTGTTGATGTAAATTTCGTTTCCTTTTTTACTTTATTAAATACACTTTTCTTATTTATTTAGCAGCACATGCATTTGCTATGGCATCAAATTGATGAATAAAATATTAAAAAAATGAAGATGGCTTGCTCCAATATGGTTTATCGTTGCGTGCATGTTCCAAGAGAAAAACACATGATGTTACTTAACAGTCCTGAAAATATCCAGTTTTCATATTTGTCAAAGTTCCATCAAGCATGCAACAAATGCCAGCTGCCAAATTACTAGTGAAACAAATACGACAGCTTCAGAGCTTATTGAAGTGAGATCAAATTAAACATGACGCAATACGCGCTACTATAATCTAGTAAGTCTTGAAAAATTAGAATGTGGTTGCGGTAGGCTATGAAGAATAGCTTCACACACTTGCTTAGTAGGAATAACATTTTTATTGTGGTTACATGCATACTAGTTTATGCAATCTAGTGCATACTTGCAAACATGAGGAAAACCTTGTGACACACCCATATACGTTTGATATCTCCACATTATTTGCAGCAAAAACAATAAGCACTTATAAATAGCACCCGAGGAACATGGATGTTGTTTTTCAATTTAAACTTTAAAACGTCTAGCATTTATTTTGGCATTGAATAATTCTATATGAAAAAATAAGCCAGATTAGTAATTGTATTAACTATCCCATTACATTCTACCTTCATATTTGTTGATTTATGAAATTGATATGATACAATGTCGATGTCTAGATGTTTTCTCATAAAAAAAATGGTATTTTTTTGCTTGCAGAGAAGAAATCAGACATAAGGTCAAGATTTGATAGAGAAACAGACAATCAACAACTCTTGCAGTTAGAAGAGAAAGATGTTGTATCGTCTGTAGCTACTGTGTTGTCTGATCTTTGTGGGCCAGGAGAATGGATGCCTATGTTGAAACTTCATACAGAGGTTGGGATATCACATAGCATTAGTGGTTTTCCTATCTATAAATGTTATTTCTGAGATATTTTGCATTTTGATGCTAGCCATATTTAGCCTAGGAATCATGTATCGATGCGTCGTTTCTCATCGCCATCTACTCTTTTAAATGACAAGAATTGACATGACTTGGTTTCAATGAATCTTTGACCTCTCCTCTTTCGAGGTAGAGATACCTCATGGTCAAGATGCCAGTGTCGACAAGCTTGCTCTTGAGCACCCATGTACTATCCTAATCTTTGTCAAAAGTATTTGAATATGTGTTGCTCCATTCCATACGGATTATGGGAGTGATACTACTAAAGCAATCACCATTCCATTTGCATAAGTCTATACACATTTGAGACTATTTTTTGTATGCATTTTTCTAAAACCTGAAATTAGCTGATGAAAAGGATACATGATAACACTATTACTTAAGACTGCTACCATTAAAGAAAAGAAAATGCACCCGGTGAAGTTAATTTAAAGTAAAGAGTGTAATGACATCTTAGAAAAGTAGATCATGCTACCCATACATTAGTTTAGTCTAGGATGCCAAAAATTACGAGATTTATTGCATCTCCTTTAAATCTAAGTAATTTTGAGAGAATTGAGAAATGCTTTTTACTAAATGATGGCTCAACAAGGCAATACTAGCTGAAATATTTTATCTGCTAAATCTACAAAACTTCTTGTAACATCTAGAGATTGAACCAAGTTAGAATTATTAGAACTCTCCTCTCTTGAATAGTTTCATGTAGCATTGGAGGATGTCGCTACAGTATTGATTGGAGAAATAGTAAAGCTAGTTGTAGGATACTCAATAAGTTGGCCAATGTTTATATGAAGCACGACTAAGAAAATTAATATACCCAATTTCAAAAGCTGGAAATATAAAGAGGGTGTTATCAGCTAAGAAACCATCAACAGTAGGAGAAGGCACTTAAGAGATGAATCTTAAGTAATATTCTAATGATAAGAACATCCCAAGGGAACCAAGTCAGAGAGAGCATCCTTCAGCAAAGTGGAAGACTCCAATGATCAAAATTATTTACTCCTCAATTATTCTGGTTTTTCATATATTGATCAAAAGAGCTAACCTCTATTGATGGAATCTTTGAGGACAATCTCCTTAGTTTTAGGTGGGCATAAAATAGTTAATAAAAACATGAGTAAAAAACTTGTATGATATGTAATGTGAGGGCAAACCCTCAAAAAAATTTTTTTTTTGCCAATAATCATGTGAAGAAGTAGAGCCATGTATTTGGTCAGTTCAGATCAATTGATTGATAGAATTGTTAAACCAATCAAACAAAACCAAATTATAGGCATAAGTGAATAGAGTAAATCATATGTTAAAATCAAACCATACTGAACCATCATATAGTTCGGTTTATTTTGGTTTAACTAAATTTTGAATGGTTAAAGTTTGGTTTTGATAATGCAATGAACAAAACCAAATTATAATATAAAGAGAAATTGAGAAACCCCACACACACCCACACACACACATACATAAATACATATATATATATATATATATATATTGGGGAAAGCAGCGGTGGCTCCCTACGCGTTAATATTTAAAAAGAAGGTACAAGGATAGGGAGGGGGAGAGGATCCCCTTCTAAAAACACAAAAAATACAATTAACTCACCCCTAGGGGTCCATCTCCCCGCAGTACAACTCACCCAAAAAAGAATCTCCAAAATACAGGTATACCCAAAAATAAAAAAAGTTAAAAAAGAGTAATCCTGTGTACTTGTATATCTTGGAAGTATCTTGAAAAGAGAAAAAACAAAGAAAATCATGCAGAAGAGCTGTCCTCGGTATAGCAGATATCTCCAAAAAGTTCGTGAGCAGGGACTCCAGCATAGCTTGTGACTCCAAAAAAAAGAGATCATCCTGTAACAAGTGATAAAAACAACAAATCCAAACAAATAGAAGGGAACCGCAAGAAAAAAGGCAGTAATGCCCAACCAAACAGAATACAGCTTCATTTGATGGCCAAAAAAGCATAAAAATCTTAAAACAGAATATAAGGAGGATTTAAAGTATCCCCAATGATGAGGGGCAATGGGTGTATGCCAACGTGACAGATCTCCCTTGCATGCTTGGCAAGCCAATCGACAAGATGTTTATCAGCTATAAGAGGTACCAATGATGAGGGGAATTCCTAATGATGAGGGGAATTGCCCTCTCTATGTATAAACTTCCAGTTAACCTCAAGATGTTTATCAGCTATAAGAGCTAGTATTCTCTTAAAGGTACCAACAAAATCCCAGAGTGGAGAAGAGGTACCAACCAAAATATCATAAAGCATTTTAGAGTCCATCTCCACCTCTAATTTATGAAAATTGAAAATGTTAGCCACCACTAATGCCAAATAAACTCCTCAACATTCTACAACCAATGAAGTTTCAGCAATTACTGGGGAAGCGAAATAACAAAGACATCTCCCCTCATAATTTCTAAATAAGCCCCCAACCGCAACATAATTAAGATGCCAACAACCATCAACATTTAATTTCACATAATTAGCGTGTGGGGGAGTCCAAGTAATAAGCCGAGGGGGCTTAGAAACTTTAACCACAGAAGAACTAGCTCGTAAAATTTTATTGTAATAGACAATCACATAGGCAACAATCAAAGAAGTAGAGGGAGAGGTGTGATACTTAAAGATGTTTCTGGAGTTCCAAAGGAACCAAAGAACCAATAAAGGGAGGGGAAACCTCTCCTGTCAGGCATCATAATCCTTCCATTGCCACAAATAACTAGTTAAAGAACCTCTATGTATCCAAGAGAAACAAAAATAAGAGTCAATCATATCCCAACATCTAAAGAGAAAACACACTCAAAGAAAATGTGCTTTATATCCTCCTTCATTTTACACATGGCATCTTGAGGCTAATTTCAAGCCCTTAAGCTTAAGAATATCATCAATTGGGATTAAAGACCTAAGATATCTCCAAAGAAAAAAAGATATAGAGGGAGATAAATATTTATGCCAAATCCATTTTCCCCATATCCAATCTCGATATGGTGTAGAGTGCCATAAATGAGTTTGTAAATCGAGAGAGAATTGTTTCTTTTCCACATGGGGAGATCCCTATGAGTATGAGTAATGGGGATAGTAAGAATATGCTTTGCATTATGTTCCCCAATCATAAAACATAACTTAGAGTAATCCCAACCATCATTAGCAAAGAAATCCGAGACCAATAAAGAGTTAGAATGAAGAGAGTGAGATAAATCAGAGTTATGTGAAAAACCCCAATTATCATTCCAGAAGGAAATCATCCCTTCCCCAATGTCCCAAAAAATGAAACCATTTGTTGTATCTCTAGCATTTATCACAGCCTTCCAAATACGAGAATCTCCAATCTTCCACGAGACCAAGGAAGGATGAATATGAGCACAATATTTTTGCTTCAGAAACAAGGCCCAAAGAGAGAAACCCAATATAAATTTATACCAAAGTTTACAAAGGTTCACTTCAACAATATGTTTTAGTGCTTTAGAACCGAAGCCACCAGCCTCTTTAGGCTTACAAACTTTATGCAAGTACTCCAAATTTTCTTTGCACCATTCCCCACCCAAAGAAATTTATTAAAGAGCTTCTCCATAGTACAAATAACACTTTTCTTGGGATTAAACACTTGCAAAACATATAATGGAATACTTTGAAGAACATTAGCAAGTAAAGAGATCCTGCCCCTAGTGGAAAGGAAAACATTTCTCCAATCATATACTTTACGTTTGATTTTATCAATCACATCATCCATATGTATCTGTTTCCTCCTTCCCCGTATCAAATTCACCCCAAGATATTTAAGGGGAAGAGAGGCATGATGAAATCCTGTAAACATAACTCTTGTTGGGCCTTTAGAACCCTAGAGTGAACATTACGAAAAGTGTCAATGTTCTATCTCTTTAAATGAAAAACCACATTCTTATGTAGTTGCCACAAAGTGTCAAGGATTCCCACTTCCTCTAGAAACCAAAATACATACATATATATATACATATATATATACATATATATACATATATATACATATATATATATATATATATATATACATATATATACATATATATGTATGTATAGATATATATACATATATATATGTATATGTATGTATATATATATATATACATACATACGTAGATATATATATATACACATGTGTGTGTGTGTGTGTGTGTGTGTGAGTGTGTGTGTTTTATTGGCATTTTATTTTTAAAAAAAAATCGAACAAGAAATCAAAATCTAAATAACTCTTATTTAAATACAGAAAATCAAATGATCATTTAATAAATAGAACTAAATCAACTAAATATACTTAATTCAATTTTGGTTTTGATTTAAACTAATTTCTGCACATCACACCTATGAAGACGTGTTAATTCATACATTTCAAAGCAAATGGACAGAAATGTCCATCTCACTGATAACACGTGCCATAGATGGTGAGAAAGCCCATCGATAGTAGCATCCACATTTGATGGAGCCAAATGGACAGAAATGTGCATCTCAATGAGAACACATGCCATAGATGGTCCAGAGAGCGCACGATAGTAGCATCCACATTCAATGGTTTGCCAAAAATTGATTGCTAGGAGTGCAATATGGATTTGTTGACGTAATGAATCAATAGATCAGGGAAAGTCACCAAAATAGGGGTAGTAAGGGGTTCCTCAGAAGCAATGAGAAAACGGAGGACGTTCTAATCTATATGCATCCATGGATTGTTCATCTAATAGGAATGCCTAGAGAAGATTCTACGATAATTTGCACCCAATGATACATGGAATTATTGAGCTTCCCAATAGATTGATCATCTGACATTGAAAGACTACTCATGAAAGATTGAATAATCTCCAAGCCTGGGCTACTAAATGTAAAATTTTCAATCAAGGTGTAGAAAAATGGAAATCTAGATTAGAAATACCTATCCATTAGAACATAGAGTAGGTTTACCGAGTAGGGTAATGGCTGGCTTATGGCAAGTAAAATCTATCATGATAAAAGGATAATGATAACTTGGAAGGCTGGATAGACTAAGAGATGCCATTCCCTCCAACAACATCAGTGGAAGAGGAGGGAGTGATACCTGTAGGTTGAACAATGTAATATGAAGAGATTCGACATTAGAAATAAAGGAGACCAGCATCAACCACTAGACTATCCAGAGATGTTTGGCGGGAAGGGATGGGTAGGCCCACAACAGTGGGACTATCAAACATGTAGGAGCATACAACAAAGCTTTTGAGGTGATGTTAAAGAAGTGGTGAAAGAAATACAAATCGAAGAGGAATGGCATAAAGGCACCCTTGGCATGATCTAGAGCTAAAGGAAGTGATTAAGCGTGACGGCAAGCCTATGAGAAGTGCCAAAGTCCATAAGCTGCAATAGGTATCAAACCTCCAGAGGAACAAAGTTTGCAATCCCAATACAAGCACAGGATTCTATGAGGCATTTGTGCTAAAAATTCAAAAAAGAAAACATAGTCTATTGCATAGAAGCGATTCTCCCCACATGGGAGGAGATGAAAATGCATAGCGTGCTTATCCCTACTAGAAGCGAACGGGAGAGGGCTCACGTGCTCTGCCAAGTCCAATCAGAAGGGTGAGTTTATCAGACTCACCCTCGAAGCATGATGCATGTGCGTGATTTTGTTGAACCCTTAATTTTTCTACATTAATTTTGATTTTTTTTTTAAGGTCTTTTAGTTTAGGCAAATCTGAAGGATTACAGGATTGTACTTAACTTCGACAGCAACTTGATGATGGCATATAAATTTTGTAGCAATTAAATGACCGAAGAGCTGCCAGACACCTCACCTATAACCCTGAGGGACTCCTAATTTCATATTAAATGTGAATTAGAACATTTCTCCAGCTATTTTTATACCTAAATATGGCAGCCATTTAACTAGGAAGTCTCATAGTTTGAATCCATACAAATGCGTTCACTTTGTCAAAATTGATGTATTCGCTGCATGTTATATGCATAGTACATGGCTTATTAGGAGCATCTTTAACATCAATATAAACAATCGTTAAAGAAATTCAAGTAGTTTGGAGGGCCTGAATTCTGAAATGCCTTCATCAATCCCATGTTTTTTTTTTCTTTTTTTTTTTTGTTGTTGTAACAATTAGAATTCATACTATGCATGTGACAGTCTGATCTGGTTTTTGAGAGGGTAGTGTTGCTTCATCTCAGAGATGATTGCAGGGAATTTCTTTGATGTTATTAAACTCCAATTGAGAATATGTTCCAATTTTACAGCTCATGCTAGGACGCTGGATATACCAAAAGTATATGTAAAGAGAAGCAAAAAACGGACTATAAGACATGCTGCAAACAATACCAAATGATTGGAGCATCATGCTTTAAATGATAATTCACTCATCAATTATCATCATGATGCTCACATCCATAATATCTTATTTGGTTTGGTTTGTTTGGGGTCACTTTTATTTTTCTATTTTTTATTTTTTTTATTGCTTTTATTTTAAATACATGTTTGTTTAGTACATTTTTTTTGCATGTTTTTTATGTTTTTGTTTTAATAAATAAATTAACTTATTTAAAAAAAAAAACTTGAAACATCTACAAATTGTTTTGAGTGTTTTTAAAAACTACTAAGCATGTCATAACATACAAAATATGTTTTATTTCAAATAAAAATTTAAACAAACTAAAATAAAAATAATATATATATATATATATATATATAACAAAAATTAAAAGTGATCTCAAACGGCCGCATATTTTTCCTATTTTTTCTGCTGAGTGTGCATGGAGTAGTCTCTGACACATCCTTTTTTTAATTATTTTTTCATTCAGCTTAAGGGGCAATTTGGAAATACCTGGCATCACAGCAGGGTGAGGAGGTATCTCACATCAGAGGACTGGCCACAAAGTGAAACCAAAGCGAGACCATGGATTGGCCTCCTTGCACTGCTCAGAAAATACCCGGAGCACTTCGTGATCAACACAAGATCAAAAGGAAGGGTCACCTCAGAGTTTGTATCTCTAGTGTCTCTGCTGTCTTAGGTAAGACAACTTTTTTTGCATCAAGATTCATTCTGTGAACTGTGTAATCTTTAGCTTCATCCTGTTTGTATATTTCTCTAAAAAAATGTGTTTCTTTCATCTAATTTAAATGCTTGCCTTTCCATTATAATGTTGTATTAACCTCCAAAACTTTTTTGCTAACCTTTCACTTATTATTTGTGATAGGAAGGTAGTTTGAGATCTTTAAATTTATGCTGGTTGAGTTGATTTTTCTTTTGGGGAGCATATTATTGCTTGAGCATGGTGTTTATGATGGACCATAAATATTCAATTTACACCCAACATACATCACATTAAGATGCCACTCAGTCCTTTCTTGGCATTTTCATAATTTGAGTCTTTTTTTTTATCATTATCAATTTTTATTTTGATCTGTATAAGACCACATATGGGGAGGATATCCTGATCACAAATTTGGCCAGCATGGGTTTTGCAGATCCTAGATGAGTACAATACATAGGTAATTAACTTTTAACTCATTTTAAATTAAGTTTATAAACCTATCATAATCACCCTTTAGTCAAGATATCTAAATACAAAATTTTCATTTGCAATTTGAAGAAAGTTTTAATAGTGTTTTTAATTTCTCATATTGGCTTAAGCTTCAAAGGTATACTTCGGATTTAAAATATGATCTTTTACGGTCTTCATCCAACTTTATGGAAACTATTAGGGTCATTTCATCTCAGCAATATAACAAAAGTTATAGCGCATAGCTATTTGTTTGTTATTAACCAATTTGTATACTTTAGATTAGCGTAACCAATATATAGGGATATGCTGACCGGCTATTTTGGATCTAGATCAATTTTTAGCAAAATTAGAGCCCAACTGGCAAGATTGCATTGTTTTATAGGGCAGAAACAAAGGGAAGGTCGAAGAAGAAAGAATCCAAGAGTGGAGGCTTTGAAATTTTTTACTGTGCATCTCCAAACACGTAAAAGAGTAAATCATTGTAAATAGCTTGTTAACCTTTATTTTTAGGATTTTAAGCACTACAGGTAATTCCACACCACGAATTTATAGGGAATAGCTAAAAATAAAATATATGGTTTATAATCAGAATTTTAACTAGGGTTTTTAGAAACAAACCATTCAAAATATTTTTTGACAACATTTTACCTACTCAAGTTTTAAATATAACATTTTAGCCACTTTCGTTGCAACCATCCTTCTAAACTCAATCATGATGTTTTAACTGGAGGTTTTGGTCCTTTAGTTACATCTTTTGAGATGTTCTAAACATATTTAAAATTTTGAATGGTTAAAATATTATATTTAAAATTTGAATTGTTGAAATGTTATATGAAGTTAGATGGTGGCATGTAAAAATCCCATTCAACAAATATATGTGGTTAACCCTTAGAGAGTTGGGTGGATGAGGTTGTGGTCCTTTGGAAGGGAATGTGGGCTTGTGGATAAATGGGTGAAGTTTTGCTGATTAGGTGAGTGACTTTGGTGAGATTTTTAGTTATTAGCTAGCGCACTATGCATGCATTTGAGATAAGCAAACATTTTCTTATGTGTAGGCTCTTTGGACGGTAAATCCTTCTTGACTTATCTTGGCTTTAGATCGGCGCACCTATATCCTTGAACTCCATTAGAGAGATTCAACACGATACATGTTAGTCACTAGATTGGAAAATAGAGTTCATACTTTACTGGATCAGGATTTATTTCTTTGTTATATAAATGTATTTTTGCATCGCCATATTAGATTGTGTTGGTGTAGGTTTGGAAAGATAGATTTGTTAAGAGGTCAAATAATATTTGATGTGTGTCGGAAGATTTACGGTGGTAAATCAATTATTTAGTGTCTTAGTATTGGACGAAAGTTCAACACACACAAGCACTGAAGTGACAGGTAGAGACACAATAATTTTTATATGGAAAACCTAGGAAAAGAAAAAATCATGGGGCCTAACCTTGTCAGAACGATCTACTATAAGTTGATGAACACACGTACAAGCCTTGTCCCGCATATGAGAAAATGTTATATAGTTTTTTGAAGCACAACAGTTATATGCAGAAGGACTAGTTCTCTAATGGTCGGGAGTGATTGCACTTGAGAGTAGTTGTCAGAACTTTAGTATTTTGTCGTCAAATTGCATCGTGGTACGGTGTTCTGGATGATGCACTGCTCCATAGGGTGCCTCGTTACTTCTCGGCGTTGGTCTTTACTCCACATGATGTTTCGTTACCCCGCAACATATGTCTTTACTTTGCACGGCGTTTCGTTACCTTGTATCGTTTGTGGTGGCTCTACACAGTGCTTCCTTACTCCACAACATACGTCGTGACTCCATAAGGGTCTTCGCTGAGACAAGCAAGGGGCGGTTGATGGTGGGTGGCGAACATTGGCTGACTGTGATCTGCGATTACAGGAGCGAGAAGATTTCATTATGACTTTTGTCGAAATGACACTGGAAGTTAGCTCCTTCTTCTGATCCAGTTCATGTTCCAGCTCTTCCTCCCATTTCTTGAAGTGGGTTGAGCTTTAGGGTTTGTTTGGGGCAGCTGTAGTTTATTGAATAATCTGCTGATAAGCTGATTAAAAATAATCTGTTGATGAGTTAGGTGCGGTGGCTATAATAAATTTTTATTTTTTTGGAAAAGTCATAATGTTGCCAATAAGTTACCACCTCACCTAGATAGGTGCGGTGTGAAAACACTGTTCTTTGCATTTTGAAAACGCATAAGCTGCGAAAACGCAGTTTACCCAAACAGACCATGTGCGTTTTCAAAACTCCACCGCACTAAATAAAATGCCCTAAACGAGCCCTTATTTAGAGAGTCTGGGAGAGACCCCCTACAAATAAGAAAATAATCAGATCACTCCATTAGACGGTTTGGAAAGATTCATTCAATCAAACAATATTTTTGGACATTTAAGTGTCTTAACAATATAATTGAGTGATCTTGGGGTCATTGGATTCACCTCGTTGAGACGCTTCATTTGACTATTGGTTTGTCAAATTTTGAATCCATTGGACTTTCTCAATAGGCACCAAAAGCTTTCAGAACAGGCTTAGCAGCTTGACTCAGGCTTGATTTGACCCGGTTGAATAAATTTCAGTGTCATTGGGTTCATCTTTGCTTTAAGTTTGTTGAAATAAGATTTTTTGATGATTTTTAGTTGGAGTTTGGATGGTTCATGCTAAAAAATTACCTTGAGATTTATATCAGATGCCTCGAGATTCATGCCAAATGACGAAAACTACTTGATAGTGTATCAGTTGCCCGCTAGTTTTTTTGGTGAGGATGGTTTTTTCATAAAAAAACTTATTGAAAAAAAAAATATCTAAAAAAATTTACGCCTGATGGCAGTAGCAGACAACGACCAGCAACTACAATCGAAGGATGGCGGCGGTTGGTGGATCAGGCCGATGATGTCATGCCAAAAAAGTGGGCCAACGTAATGGGTCGACAAGTCAGCAGGTAGGACGAGCGGATCGCATTGATCTGCATCGACATTGTGTCGGACAGTGCCTAACAAACTGATGACCCCCAGGTGAGGAATCAAACTGTTGGAGCGCCATTCCATGGATCAAGTGGATTTAACTGTGCCTCACACCATTCCACGATAGGCGTGGATAGTATGCACGATCTGTTAGATCCGCGCAGGGTTGCTGATTAACCCAGATCAGACAGTGGGTGTTTTCGCGCGATCCAGATGATTTTTTTTAATTGGTTTTTTTGGAAAATATTTGGCTTTTTAAGCCTATGAAAAGGCCAAAAAGAGGAAAAAATGGAGTATCCTCACTAGCCATTGGGCGATCCATAGAGCCTCTGTTGGCTTTGTTGTTGTCCACCTCACAGTCTCCCACCTATTTTTATGTGATCAACAAAGCACATATTTTGCGTTTCGAGATGTCAATGTTTGGGGAATCCTGCTCTGCTAAAAATCAAGAAAATAGTGCTAGAACCTCAAAGGGACGATATCATACCGGACGGAGGACGACTTGAAGCTAATCTGAAATTAATTTCATTTCCCAAATGATATGGTGAAATTACTGGCTTCAACTGATAGATTTTATTCTGTTCTGCCATACTGCATTTCTATTTATGAGGAAGCTTGTGGCGTGGAATCCTGCTCTGCTAAAAGTCAGGAAAAGTGTAGAATCTCGAAGGGGCGATATCATACCGAACGGAGGATGAACTGATGCTATTTTGAAATAAGTTTCATTTCTCAAAGGACATGGTGAAATTACTTGCTTCAACTGATAGAATTTATTCTCCTCTGCCATACTACATTTCTATTTGCGAGGTAACCTTACGACCGATTTGTGATTACTGTCGGCAGTCGAGTTGATGGACATTCTGAAAGCAGTAGGGGTTAGCCTTTCAAAGCTTTCTTATTGGACAACGACAATTTTCATCCTGTTGATTGCCTTTTTCCAAAAGTGGAAGCTGAAGTTGATGTCAAAGATTTTAGCTCGATGGGCAGATTCATTAGTGATACATATGGTCGGATATCTTTCAACAGCAAGGTATTAGATTATCAAAAAAATGATCCTGTAAGATACTGGTCCATAATATTTTTATTCATAAATGATCAAGGGTTTCACGTGAAACGAGAGAAAATGCAACAGCTACCCATATCCCTCCAGATCATTGACGATTAAATAGTTCATATGCTTTGGTTTTGGGACTTCAAGGAAATGTTGTTCGAGGTGCAATACATCTACTTTGTGATTGAGAAATCCCTATTCAAGATTGGCCTCTCTTTCATCGCGGGCGATCTTCTGCAATGATGTTGAAGAAATTTAAGAACTCTCGAGTTTTACTTTTGTGGTACCTCTGTATCGAACCTTACTGGAGAGTAACAAGGTGCTTTCCACTAGAAGAGTTGGAGGAGTTAAACGGTGAAGAAGCTTTTGCCCAATTATTTGAGGATTCATATTCCGAAGAGCATGCTGACTCATTTGTGCATCAGGTTCTAGGAGGCTGAGCACTTTGTGAGTTTTTTTTTTCTTGCATGTGTAAATTTTGTTGTTCTTTTTTTGTTTAATCCATCTGACATAAACTTATTTCTTTCAGATGACTATAAGGATGGAGCTTGAATAAGGGTTCAATATTTCTTTGAGAGATTGAAACTCCAAATTTGTTAAGATCAAGTTTCTTCGGGGCAAGTACAAGTGCATATACGATTCTAAAGCTGAGGAAGATGTGGCCTTAGAATCTTAGCTGACATAATGCAGGATAGAGCTATCCATGGTGGTGACTTTTTTTTCGCTACATCATCATGATTTGGAGAACACCAAAGAGGAGTTGGGGGACCCACTAGCTAACCTCTGCCAGAGCACCAAGAGATCCATAAATTGAGGCCCGAGAAGGAGGTTGATGTTTTTGGAGTTGAGATCGTAGCTATGAAGAACTTAAAAAGCTTGATTGAGTGTGTGTGTGTGTGTGTGTGTGTGATATATATATATATATAAGCCAAGGGCTAATATATTAAAATGGAGGAGATACAAATAGGTTGTATGAGTGGACCCAAAAGAAGGCAGCAACCACACGGTACAACACACCACAAATCCCAAAAAAAGAAAAGATACACGTAAGATCAAAAAACCAAAACCACCAAAACACGCAAAAAGTTAGGGACGACCCAATTTATTTCTGTCACTGTCTCTAGTTCTTGGAAGGGAGCCAACTAACAAATTAGTGAGGTGCGCACCATTACCCAAAGTAATCAAAGTATCATCCATTAGATTTTTTAGCTCAAATAGCTCTTCATTCTTCTTCTTCCTCCTGGATGTGTAAACATGTCATTCCTTATCCGAAGATTGACTCATCTAATCAGTGTGTTGGTCAGCATGTATTTGCTGACGAGTCTCTTGCATCTGACTAATAATAACGACTTGCTAGTTCGGAGGAGGTGGTAGAACCGTCGTAAAAAGATTGTCAACCGTTGTAACCACAATAGGTAGTGTATGTGAAGTATGAGTTGTCTCCTCTGCACCAGATACTTCCTGAAGATGAGGAGCTGCAAGGCTCTCCTGATTATCGGTCCGAACACTTTCCTTTGTAGATAAGGATCCTTCCGTATTCTTTTCAATAAGGTTAAATGTAGGTTGCCTAGTAGAGTCATCCAGCATCACGTCAATCGCAGATACAAAATTAGTATTGTCTGGGGGTCCACAGGGGCAATTAAATAAGACACTAATTCTTGTCTTGCTGTAATTTCCTCCACATGTGGAGCAGATGTGTCCAGAATACTGGGGTTAGACCCATTCTTATTCACTTGAGCTTTAGATTTCAAATTAGGATGGAACCCGTGACATTTATCAAGGGTATTCCTAAACATCTTACAACGAGTACAATAAAAAGGTCTATGTTCTATGACAATTTGTTATCAATATTCATTATGGGTTGTGCCTAGCCAGACTTCAGTAATATCATGTAAAGTAATATCTCTTTCCACAAGTATTTTGGCCACAAAATGCTTGTTTAGATTGAAGGTGGGTATATCTAGCTTTATAGGATCCCTAAGTATGACCTCAATAGAGTAGAGAACCTGATGATTAAAAAAATGCAGCTTGAGACCAGGTAAACTAAACCATACTAGTAAAGTGAGAGATTCATGATTTTGATCAAAATCAGGGACCACTTGAGTAACTTTATTGACTTTCCTACAATGTTAAGATATTTTGTAGAGAAAATCCGAGCGTAGTCTTCAACCATGGTTAACTGAATCAACATATGCCTCCCATAAAAAAGTCTCACTTTCCAATTGCATACTTGTTTGAGATCATCAAAACTCTTTTTGATAACTTACATAGGTGAGTGCCCCCACTGAAATTTTCTAATATGAGCGAACTTGCATTTCTCAGTCAATGTTGAAATTTCTAAATCAGAGAAAAAAGGTGTTACTTTCCCACATTTCCTACTTGCCTTCTTAACAAAAGGGTAGCCACATGTACCATCACGACATTCTATATAGCTTGAGGGGAAGACAACAACCGACTCCACCAGATGATTACCCACCACGTGGGCAAATGAGGCTTTGTCAGGTTCAACCGAAGAAAGAGAGAGCGACTTCAAAGCAGGGAGATAGTCCACCTGCTACGACGCTCTGATATAAGCGCAGTAGGTGAAACGCAGCGTCGAAACAGACGACGCTATGAATATGGAAGCAGGGAGACGCGAAGATCGACGTCGAAACATACAAGCCGAAATAGAGAAGCGACAAAAACATAGTTAGCAGGGAGACGTGAAGACGAGAGCCGACGACGCTGAAGACGCGAGAAGACGAAAGTGGTGAGACGACGAAACACAGTAGGTGAAACGGAGGTGATGAGGTGCGAGCCCTCTTCCTTTGAGCGTGACTGAATCATAGACGACGGAACTCGCCATGCAAAAGCCTAACAGAGGCGACGATGGAACTCACCATATATATATATATGATGTTGAGGTGAAGGAGCTGCAAAAGGAGGGCGTCGAGGAAGGATTCATATGGGGCTTTCTGAAGAGGGATTGAGCAGCGAGAACATAGATGAACTTACCTTCAACCAGACTTCAGAAGATGCTCCTTCAATTTTCAAAGAAGAGGGCGTCAAAAGCGAGTTGAAAGTGTTATTTAAAGATGACGAGATGGAGGAGGAAATTGACATTGACGTTGAGTAGTGCTCCACTTTTTTTTTCTATTATGCATCTCCATCTATGAATTTTTGTACAAGTCTAACTAATGTAGTATTCTTTTTTTTATTTTGTGTTTTCTGCATGTTTATCGATGTTATGTTGTATTGAGTTAGAGTGATGGGTCATTGATCGATGTTATTTAGTGACATTGATTTGTTGGCTATTTCCACACACACACACACATTGATATGTGTGTGTGTGATGCTAGTCGAAGCGTTGCTCTCTTATCAACCTTTGTCAAAGGGATTGAATGCAATCCACCAAGGAATTTAAACTTATCCAGGGTCGTGTATCAGAGCGAGACTCGACAACATTAACCCATATGGAAGAGGTTGGATTGAATTCTCTTGGGATTGATCATGCTCTGACTAAGAGGCAACTAAAGTTTCATATTTCTCAGATTAAGAGCTTGAATTGGTTCACACATGAATCGTCACATTCTTTAGAAGTATTATTTGTATAGAGAAAAAATGAGAATTATATTTAATAAATCTGGATACATTAATGCTGCTAGAGAAATAAAGCAAACACAATGATGCAAGATGCGAACGCAATGACTGAGAAAGGAAAACAATGGAAAATAATAGCATATGCAAAATAAACACTACATGATTGTACTGTCACTGATAGTACTTATGGAGATTCTCCACATTCCAGCTTCGGGGTAGGGTTTTACTCTTTGAATCATTGAGCCTGAAGGTTTCAGGCTTGATTATGGTGGCGACGAAGTAAGGTTCCTATCAGAGGAGAGACCGTTCGCTGCACTAAGGGCCACGACCAACTGCTTTCAGACTGAGTAGGACCAAATCTCCGACAGAGAGAGGTCGAGGTTTGGCTCTTCAGTGGAAGTGACGAGCCACCCTTTGATGGTAGGAAGCAGTCGTGAAGTGGGCCACAACCTATTTTTGGGAGGAAGTCTAATTTGAAGTTTATCCTCATTGTCATTCAGGTTGAAGGGTTTGAACTCGAGGATTTGGTATCTTAATGTCGACCTCCATGCTGAAGCACAAGGTGTACGTCTCCATGGTTAGAGTTTGCGAGGTGGTGTTGTACCAGAGGCTCCCCCCAAAATCTTCTAAAGGTGAGTCTACAACCCTTTGAGTATGATCCAATTTGTCACTTATGTTTGCCCATTAGTTTGAGGATTAGCTACAACAGTGTGTATCAGTTGGATGTGTAGATCTTTGTAAAAGAATGTTAAAAACTTCCCAAAAAAATTGAGTCTCATTGTCAGAGATAATCTTCACTCGAAGATCGAAGCGACAAACGATGTTCTTTCAGACAAAGTTTTTGCGTTTGCTTCGGCTTGCCAAGACACTCGGCTTCAAGCCATTTAATGAATTATTTGACATCCAACATGATGAACTTTTGTTGTTCGGTTACTATCGGAAACAACCCCATGATGTCTGCCCCCATTGGACAATATTTTCTCTGTTCTTTTTAAAACACTCGGACTCACCAACTTGTCTATTTTTATGTCATCATATTATTCTCTTATTCGAATAAATATCCCTCCCAAATTATATAAATTATTTGAAGATAAGAGGAATTGAATAATGATAGACGACAAGAAATAGTCAAACAATAAAAAAAACAAGTGAAACACTTATATATGGATAATCCTCATGTGATGGGTCGAGAATACACGTCCAAACATGATTGGATTGAAGTACCTTAAAACACAACATCTACGAAAAAAAACCCTACATAAGCCGTTCATAATCAGAGAACAAAAAAGAAATTTTTTGTCTGGGGTCAAGAGTCTCCCAAAGGAATGTATCCCTCTGGTTAATTACATCTTGGAGGATACTCAAGAATACTCTAAATAAAAGGAGTTTCACTTATATTATCATGAACCTGAAAAATAAAGCATCAAAGGGTGGTTATTCTGTATTGGAATGCCCTGATGCTTCAATGCTCTCACTAAGCCACAGGACAGAGACCGAGTCTCTCACATCTCAAATGGGTTGCGGCTCATAGGCATCAGAACCTACGAAACATACGTCAGAGCTCACCGAATTATAAGGGCAGAGGGTGAATCACTGTATACTAGATGAGAGGTAGCTCATCAATAATCGGGTCGTCGAGATGATATCAATGAAGTTAAAGGAGCAAGGACTCAAAGGAGCTCAGTAAGAGCAAGGGTAGAGTAATCCTAAAAGGTAGAGGTAACCAGTTGGGGTACCATAGACCCATCATCTCAAGCTACTTATACTCTAAGTCTGTCTGGTCGTGAAGGTAGTCGACCCAACATGTCCAGAGATCCACGGTCAACAATCTATGAATTTTCATCCACAGGGACCTCGACAGCCCTAAGGTCAAAGGAACGAAATTCTATCCTATGACTATTAGGTGGAGGTCTAAGAGGTGGGGCTTATATTCGCCGAAGTGTGAAGGATGCCACTGGAAAGAGGGGAGAAAGGGAGGTTCAACTACAAAGCTGGAAAATGCTCTTAACAAAAAAACTTACACTCGTCTGGGTTGGGAGTTTTCTAATACCCTAAACGCACTAGATAACCACCTAAGTAGAAATTTATGTTGGGTCAATCGGGTTGGAGAAGCACGAGGACTTCTCCTCAGGACATGCAATATGATGCAGTGAACTAATCAATCCTAATATGAAGGCCTTATTAAATATCTAAATTTTAAAACGGAGTTGCTAGATCGGCCTAACATATCTAAATTTTAAAGTAAGGTGGATAATACTTATAGTAGCAAAAATATCCATTTTCTTATACTTTAAGTAGCAGACCATAAAATGCAGGTTCGTGACGCAGGCGATGTACTTTAGAATCATTGGATCTTTAGTACAATCATATTGTTTGTTGTTCGTGATACAGAAACTCACATTGATCGTCGAGAGATCCTCACAGGTGACTCTCGTTTGGGTATCATGTCCAACAAACGGGTCACTCTCCTAATGAGTATGTCAAGCCATCAAGACAAATGGGCAAGCATACAAATATACAAGAAGCCCACATTGTGATTGTTCGACCGAAACACCAAAAAATTACAACGGGTGCCTAAAAAGGCGAAGAACACGTCATGCAAATGGATGGAATGATGCATACATGGAACATGACAAACACAAATAGGATGCATCGATAAGACATGCTACCTATGGAAAGGAATTACACCTATCTGAGGGACCCAGGGTGTCTGACAATGAGTAGACACCGACTACATGTGAGTTTGTATCGAGTAAAATGATACCTATGAAAAGGATTTACACACATTACTCGAGAGGCGCTCACCGAACACATGCAAACATGAAATATATGTAATAGACATGTGAGGAATATTAAACATATAGAAATGAAATAGACATATGAGAAATGACAAGCATATGACATACAAATGACAAACATACAAGAATTTTATGTGTCAAACATATTAAGTGATGTGATCCTTACAAGTGAGAATCACACACCTAGGTGGACACATATTGTGCCTCACACAAGTTCAGTGGCTAGGAAGTGTGACTCATGCTTAACATAATGTAAAATGTCT
>NEWO01001615.1:63413-77362 GCA_003013225.1 Phalaenopsis aphrodite
GACGACCCCATCAAAGTCATATCATACCCATACTCACCCCGCACTCAGATCTTATGTTGACGCACTTTTCGTTAGATGGTGTGCTAGGCTAGGGCTTAGGGTGCTAGGTAGTATTTTTCGACACCCCTGGCTATTGTTGTGTGATGCGTTGTTTTGTGCTAGTCATGTGTCACTTTATTGCTTTTCGGTGTGCTTGCACGCTTTCTTGTATGTGATAGTATGTTAGGGCGATATTTTGCAGATGTCGTGCCTACTTATACACACTCACACAGGGCTATTATGGTGGAGCATGTAATGATTTCTAATCATTTGCTTGCAGGTGCTCTTTAGCTCCTCCAATTATAAGGCACGGCTTGTTATTTTGCGATGCATGGCGTGCCCGCTAACATTCGTTTTCTGCAGGTCGAGTCTTTATTTTTCAAATGTATTTGATAGAGTCCTAGGGGAGTCTGTATCGGAAATAAGGTACAGGCACATGTTTCGAGGCGGATGACGCGTCGAACCATGTGACGAGGGCCAGGAGCAGCAGCTCATGTCTCGTACCTTAAGTCCGAATTTTACATTATTGTATAGATTTAAGACCGGGCATGTATATGCGGAGTCCGACCGCTTTTACTGCTTTTCACTGGATTATGTTGCCGGTCCAGCGACATTTGGCCTGTTTCTATATTCTTTTGGAGTGTTTTCTTTCTCTTTCTCTTCTCGTGTGTCTTTGCATGTTGGAGCGTTTTATATTGTTTCTTTCTGCGTATCTGGGATTTCACGATGCAACGTAGGCTCATTAGGATTTAAATTCTTAATTTTTCTACTTAAAAAAAATCCTAAATAAAACATTCAAGATAATCAAAATTTAGGATTAAAATATTCAGGATTTAAAAAATTACAACATTTACTTTCCTGCATATATTATTAGGGCCTGCACAATACTTAAGGACCGCTCTAGATAACTGCATTCATATTTGCATGTCCCGAGGAGGAGCCCCCGTGCTTCTCCAATCTGACTGGCCCAACATATCCTTTATAGGTGGTTGTCTAGTGCGCCTAGGATGATTAGAAGGCTCTCCGACCCAGACGAAGTATAAGTCCTTTTGTTTGGAGTGTTTCCAGCTTTGCAGCTGAACCTCCACTTTCTTTTCTTTCTTGAGGCATCCTCGCCACTTCGACAGGCATAAGTCCCACCTCTTGGAGTTCCAGCTGATAGTCATAGAATAGAGTTTCGTTCCTTTGACCTTAGGGCTACCGGAGTTCCCGCAGACGACACAATTCAAGGATTGCTAACCGGGGATCCCAGGTCGTGTTGGGTCGACTACCTTCACGACCAGGTAGACTTAGGGTCCTAGTAGCTTGGAATGACGGGTCTGTGATACCCCGACCCAGTTACATCTACCTCTTAGGATCATCCTTGCCTACTTTTTTACCACCTCTGTTGAGCCTTGTCTCTTTTTTTTTCCTTCGTTGGAATCATCCCGGCGACCCGATGATCGATGAGCTGCCGCCCGTTTGGGATACGACGATTTTTCCTCTGCCCTTACGGTTCGGATGTGCTTTGACGTATCGGGACTTCCCGTTGGGATGACATGGTTATTTCGTGGGTTCTGTATGTTGATGAGTACACAATCCACATGGGAACCACGAGAGACTCACTTCTCGCCTTGTGGTTTAGCGAGAGCTTTGAAGCATCGGGACATTCCCCCTGCGGGATAACCTCCCATGACGACCCCGTGCTAGTTGTCATTTTTCAGGTAAGCAAAACTTCTTTTATTGAGAGTATTCTTGGGTATCCCCCAAGATGTAATTAACCAAGTGGGATACGTCCCCTTGGGAGTGCTCTTGGCCCCAGAACAGGTACCTACACCTGAATCTCTGGCTATGGGTAGTCTACATAGGTATTCTTTCACGGATATCAGTTTAAGGTGCTTTCGCCCAATCTTGTTTGGGCGGACACTCTTAACCTATCATTGCAAGGTTTACCGCACGTAGGCTCTCCACGTTTTGTGTTTTCTCTTGTTTGTCGCATTGACGTATGTCTCTTTTTATTCGGTTCCTCTCCTCTTTGAATCATTGATCTGATTCGGGAGGGAGATTTATTCGAATGGGGGAAGTATACGACGATCGACAGGCTGGCGACTCCTTCTAAAGTAAAAGAGAGAAAAACGAACGAAAATAGTAGGAGGTACAAATCCCTTAGGATATAAGACAGACTCAAAATCCTCTGGGTAGGGCCTACCCTTTGGAACTAATGATCCTCCCTTGGATTAGGTTATGGTCTCTCTAACCTGTTGATACACAAACTGCTTAATGTCTTTTTTAGGTACTGAACTCTGAACGGAGTTCCTTTTGGGATGGTCTTCTTTATTTACAGTGGTAGCATCCTTTCTGTCATCCTTAATATGCATTATTACTGGTGGATGCACCGCCACCGTGCTGACATCACAGCGATTGCAACAAGCACCTCTTCCATTCTTTTCTCTAATCTAATGATCTGCTCCGGTATCCTCTTCATTAGAAGGTTGAATTTCTTATGAGGTTGTTTGGGCTCTCATGTCAACCATATTGATTTCCATGAATTCTTCATCAGAATTTGTATCGACATCGCTGATTCCTCACTTTTTGGCAAGCTGGATTAAGTCAGTTCGTAATTTGTCCAATCTAGCCTCGATTGGGTTCTTTTCAACTACTTTGATATCTGACGGGGTTTGCTGCAATTGTCTCTCCCTTATCTCTGTAGTCGGGGTAACTATAGTTGTATTGGTCGAGCTATCAGACTCGTCCTTCTTTCTTGTAGAACGGTCCCTTCCATCTGTACCAAACAAACCGATCTAGAGACTTTGGGAATCCAAACCTTATTTCTTAGAGATGTATGGGATAGGGTGTCCTGTTGACATTATCAGAATCATGAGAAGAGGTATGTTCCCCATTGAGTAATCTAGTGGAAGCCTTCTTATCATAAGAATCTATAAAGGACTTCTTTTGTACTACAAAAGGTTGTATTCTATGACCTAATCAGGATTTTACCGGTATTCTATTCTTAAGTGTTTCAGTAGTGGTAGCGGGAACTGAAACTGTGTTAACCCCAGGTCCTAAACGGAGTTTAGCAGATACACGGGGCACAATTGTCTTTCGATATTTCTGAAATCTCTGTGAGCATCTCAGAATTTCAGCTTTCACTTTTGATGAGATTATATATCCCATCCTCTTTACTAATTCAATGACACTGCAATGTTCTTCCTTTGCTAAATTTTTGAATACCAATCAGACTCGAGATAGGGGGAATGTTCTCTCTCACCCTACTCTGTCTATGAAGTAGTGACAAAGCTGCGACAATTCTGTAGAGGCTTTCTTCAGGGAAAGCAGCAAAAAGTGAGTGAAATATACTCCCTTGAAGAAGGGGAGAGGTTTCAGATACTTCCACCTCTTCTAACTGGAGAGATTTGAAATCAGAGGTAACTTTTGCAGCTTCAGTTTTAGCTGTCTAATGCAGTTTTTTCGATATATTTCTTCTTTGTGACCGTGTTAGAGGTATAGATCGTGAATTAGATCCAACCTCAAACATAGACGAAACAACAAAAATTTCAGGCTCTAGTTCTTGAACTACTCTCTTTCCCTTGTCAGGAATGACAACGGACACAACGGTTGTGAGTTCATCAGTGGATGATGTAACTGGCCTAACAGACGACAGAGCTACTGGTTGAACAGGCACGGGAGCCTTAGCAGACTTCATCCTATTGATGAGAAGGAAATCATACTGAAAGCTCAGATCAAATAGAATTGTAGGCTTAACCACCTCAGAAGAGGTTGTCTCAACAACAACAAGCGAAACTTTATCTAGAAACTGCTTAACTCCATCAAATCTGGACCCAAACTTGATCATGGATCCCTGGCTGAGTGTAGCCTCATCGCAGGATGAATTGCTTGTAAAGCTGAACAACAACTTTGGATTTGACATTATCCCTATCAATTGAAGAATAGAATGTCAGAAACAACCTAATCCTTTGCTAAAAGTGATAAGAAATGTATGTTTACTGGCATAATTTATAATTAAAGTGAATTAAAGTGTATTTTAAATTATAATTAGTATATAAAATGAACTGGCAAAATAAGTACAAAGAATTGGGTTTAGTGATGAGATGTAGTGTAATATTTGGACCCAATCCAAAATTGAAGATATGAAATATTATTTTGGTGAATATGATTCACCACCACACCTATCGGCGGTCCAACCCCACAAAAAAAATGAAAACCCAAAGGATTCTTGGACTCTTTGTTTATGATGCTTAAATAAAAATTCCTGGAATCCATAAGAGTTATTTGTACTTATCCAAGGAAGAAATGGAATAAGTAAACCAACGGAAAAGAAGGGTAATCTGGTACGAGAGGGAAACGAACACATTACCGATGTATGAAAACAATTATTCCTAATTAATATGAAGAGAAGAATTATTCCGCAGCGGAGTCGCCAGAATTTGTCGGTCACCATGCGACTGGATGAGGTTTAATTTAGCGTAAAATAATGTTTAGAAATTAGGTATTTTAATTTGAAGAAAATGAGGTCAAACTGATCTCATCGATTCTTACAGTTTGAATAATCGAGCTAATCACGAGTAATGTACCACCCTGAAAGGTAATACACTACTTGATAATAAGCTCAATTAAATAAACTATAAAAATAAATGACTTCTGTTTGATCTACAAGTTTGCATGATGACCAATAGATTCCCCTATTCAATATGGGAGTCAAATAGGGTTTAAAAATCAGGAATCTTTTGTTTTCATGAGTTCAAAAGGAAGGGTTTTCAACGAACATCAATGTTAAATTTTCAATTGGAATTGGTTCAAAGGTGAAAGATTTTGTTTTAAGAAAGGAAGAAAAGTATGGGAGATTAAAGATCCAGAATATGTTCTTGGTAATCCCCCAAACTATTCTAATATTTGGCTCAATTTAAGATGATATTAATTTAAGTTCACTCTTGCCAGTTTTATTAATTAGAGCTTAGATTTGTGTAATGATGGTCTAGACAAAAAGCCTAGAAAAACATGATGTTTTACGTCGAGTGATTACATCAGAATCCTAAAACAAGTTAGGACATGCTGCATATCGGGACTATGTAGGAGCTAACAAAAAGAGATGATTTATGTCATAAAGAAAACCTCTAAATCCTAAGGATTATTATTTAAACTAAAGAAAGGTCTTAACGAGCTGCCCACGAAGTCTGCTCTAAGTTCCTTGTTGAAGTGTCTTCAAGACTTCAGGTCCTTCAATCTTATTATTAAAAGTTTTATTTGTTTTGATAATTTTATAGTGAATTAATTAAAGGGTAGTGGAGGTATTATTCAAGCCTATGACAAGGCTAAGTTCACTTAAGCTAAGTAATTCCCTAGTGTTATGATTTCTAAGTTCTCCATAATCTATACAATTTTTATTCCTTCATTATTTGTCCTTAAAACATGTATTCTATGTTTGATAAAAACAGTAAAAGAACATGCATTGAGATGCATAAAGCAATAAATAGAGCCATTGACTGGGTTACGTCAGATGTCATAGTTTACTTAGTCTGAAAGGTGGTTGCCCACCAGGACCGGAGGATTCTTGTTAACATTCACAGAATATATCATCTAAGAAATCTTTGTGAACTAGAACAAAAAGGGGTTTAAGTTGTGTTATGTGATATTTGTGATTAAAATTTAATTGATCCTTGAGTTTATCAATTTTAAGGTTGAAGTGTTTTAGGTTGTTTACATCTTGTTGTCGGATTTTAAGTGTTTTATTTTAGTTATTTTTGTTCACTTGTTATTACTTATGTGAAGTTGACGATTTTGAAGCTGACTTAACCTCAAAGCCATGTTTTAAAGCTTTGTTGCATTTGGTTTGGTTTAAGTTTAAGTTTTAATACGTTTTACGTAATTTTTACCCCTCCCAATGTGTTTTATTTTATTTCTTAATTGTTGTTCAAGTTGAGGGGTTTAAGTTTAACTTAGATTTAAGGTTATACCTAAAAGGTTCTTCTATGTTCAACGTATGGGTTAGGTTCTTACCTAAGGTTTAGGGTAGGTTTAGCTTAAGGCTAAGCTATGATTCAAGTTTGTTTAGCGTAAAGATTAGGGTTGGATTAGGATTAACTAACCTAAGGTTTAGGTAAACTAATCACAATGATTTAAGGTTAACTAACCTAAGGTTTAGGGTTAACTGACCTTAGGTTTAGGTTAACTAATTCTATTAATTTATGTTTAACTATCCTAAGGTTTAGGTTAACTAATCCTATTTGTTTAGGTTTAACTAACTTAAGGTTTAGGTTAAATAATTTTATTGGTTTAGGGTTAACTAACCTAAGGTTTAGGTTTAGCTAATCCTATGGATTAGGGTTAACTAACCTAAGGTTTAGGCTAACTAATTTTATTGGTTTAGGGTTAACTAACCTAAGGTTTAGGCTTAGCAAATCCTATTGGTTTAAGGTTAACTAACCTAAGATTTAGGTTAACTAATCATATTGGTTTAGAGTTAACTAACCAAAGGTTTCAGTTTAGCTAATCCTATGGATGAGGGTTAACTAACGTAAGGATTAGGTTAGCTAATTCTATTTGTTTAGGTTTAATTAACCTAAGATTTAGCTTAACTAATTCTATTGGTTTAGAGTCAATTAACTTAATGTTTAGGCTTTAACTGTTCTTATGGATTATGGTTAACTAACCTAAGGTTTAGGTTAACAAATCATATTGGTTTAGGGTTAACTAACCTAATTTTAGGCTTAGCTAGTCCTATGGATTAGGGTTAACTAACCTAATGTTTAGGTTAACTAATCCTATTAGTTTAGGGTTAACTAACATAATGTTTAGGCTTAGCTAATCCTATGAATTAGGGTAAACTAACCTAAGTTTTAGGTTAACTAATCATATTGGTTTAGGGTTAACTAACCCATGGTTTATGCTTAGCTAATGTAACCCCGAAGTTGACTAACCAAGTATTGGTTTTAAATTGGGTTCATCCTTAGGGGATTAATTCATATTAGTCCCACTAATGCTTGAAGACCAACATGAACCTTAAATAGGTTTAGCTTGAGCTCGGGTTATGCTAACCTAACCTAACTCAAGCCTACTCCCCTAATTTATGATATATGATTATTAAAATGATTTTAAATATGGTTTTAAGGTTTCCAAGATTTGTTTAAAGTTAAAGAACAAAATCAAGGGAGATTTGGAAATTCCACACTTCTTATTTTTCTTAATTATTTAAAATGTCTCGTTTCACTTTAAAAAAAGAAATCTCTCTGCAGAGGAATCAAAATGACTTACAAAAATTCAAAAAGATTTTTCCCAAGCCACTTACTATCTCTGCCAAATTTCATATTTTTTCCATTTATATTTTAATTTTTACGATTTAAATACTCAAAAACTTCAAAAATTAATTTAAAAATATTTATTTGATAAAAAATTATGATTTTAGTTTTAAAAAATGATCCTCATTTTTATGAGTTCATAGCATCTTTTGGTTTATTTTTTTAAGTTTTCTACAAAAAGTTATGCAATTTTGAAGTTAATTCATAATTAATGAAATTAAAAAAAAGAAAAAAATCCCGAATTTTCTCCCCTCCCTCCCGCGACACATGCACGGAGTAAACCGACAGCTGAAACTTCCCGGGTTTCTTTCTCCTCCGATTCTCAACGAATTTTTGCGTTCTTGGGCTCGTTTTGTTAAGCTCGAAGAGTAGATCACATCCATATGGATATTTGGGTGTTTTGTGATCTATTTTTTGATCTAAAAGGGAGAGAAGTTTGTGATTATTGTTTCAATTTAAGAGTTATACCTGAGTCTAAGAGGTTTGTCCTCAATTATGTTTGAATAAGTAGGTCTCTTTGAGCGTATCCAAGTTCTTGCGGCGTTGATTTGACTTGATTTTTACGTCAGATTGGAAGTTCGCCAGAGTTGACTCGACTTCGCTTGGAGGAGGTGCTAATGGCCGGGAGAAATATGAAAAATGGTTGGCTTGGTCTTCTAAGGGCCTAAGGAGCCTAATATAATAATTTGGGCGAGTTTTTAAATGGTTTTCTGTGCAAAATTGCAAGATGACCGTGAGCTTCAAACGGGTTTTCCGACGGCGGCGGTGGGGGGTGGTTGTGTTTCTCAGGTCAAGGGGCACAACTTTGTTCAAGAGTCAAAGTGGGTTTGATGGTTCTATGAAAATAAGGGTCTATCCTCTCTTAGTCTTCTTTTCATCCTCTTTTTTTTCTTCTTTCATTTTTGCCATCTTTATAGCCATGGGGAGAGGAGTGAGAAATGAATTATTATTATTATTATTATTATTATTATTATTATCTTCAGCCCAGAGAGAGAGTGATAGGAGCATGCATGCGTGAATGAGGGAATAATATATATATATATATATATATATATATATATATATATATATATATATATTATTGATGCATTTAATGAGACGTGTTGCATGCATGCGTGGGTTGAAATGAAATAAGGATAATAAAATTTTTTTAATTTTTATTTTAAATAATAATAATAATAATAATATTATTATTTAAATCTCTCTGTCCATTTTTTGTCGAATGTCTCTTCGCTGTGAAATGAACATCCTTCATAGGTGAATTCGATGTTTCAGACACGCTTGCATGGCCCGCTTCGTCATATGTGGTCGTTCGGAGCACTTTTTTGGCGATCGGTAAAAAATGTGCCAATTTTAATTTGCGTTGAATTTTTTGTTCACGATCGATTGTTTTGGAAATTGATCATGGCTTAATTAAATGGGTTTGTATTCAATTAAAATTGAATTTAGATATATTGAATTTGATGTGAATTTGAAATTGAGGTATTTGATTGATTATTAAGCTTAATTTGGCAATTTTGGTAAAAGTGAGTGAATTTGGTCAAATTAGATCCAATGGATGGTCAAGAATTGGTTTTATTGGTGTTTGAAATAATTTTAGAGGATTTGAAAATTTTTGGTCCACGAGTGACATTTTGGTAATTTTGACTGACTTTGGTCAAAGTGGTCAAAATGTTGATTTAAAGGCCCGAGGTGGTTCAGCAAGAAATTTGGAGTCAAACGACATTGTTCGGGGTCGTTTTCTATCAATGTGGAATGTTTGATGATCCCCAAAACATTTTTAAGGTATTCGTTATTTTGGTGTCAAAGTGCCAAAAAGTTATTCGGAAGTTTAGCAATATTACAGTCAAAATTCTTAGGAAGACATAAAATGAGTTGGTGTGATTTTTTTGGACTTATCGGTGACTCTAAGAGATTTTGGAAAATTTGATATTTTGGGAGTCTAAGGGCATTTTGGTAATTTTTTGGAAAATTTGGTATTTTTGTAATTTTTGGGTATCAAATGGCCTAAATGATAATATTAAATGGTTTAAAATGGATTTTGTGATTTAATGGCAATTTTGAGGAATTTTGAAAAATTAGAATATTCAAGTGGGGGTATTTTAGGGGAAACTGGGTTCAAATAATTTTGGTCAATCCCGTGGGTGTAATGATTGTAACATTATGATATGAAAATGCAATTTTTATGATGGTTATGAATGATAAAGCAATGTATTGAAGTCCAAAAAGGTGTAGAATATTGCATGGCTTTCTTATGGTCTATAGGTCCTACAGGAATTCTCATTAGGGTTCCCTTATGTAATCTCGAATCTTTGTATTAAAGATTATTGATCACATATAGAACCAACATAGAGAACAGAGATTCGGTTGAAATGTCTAAGGAGATGGTGGGTACCATTTCTAAGATGCTTAGATAGTCATTAGGAAAGTCTTAAGGCTAGATCCTAGTCACTAAAAAAAAACCCAAAACTCTCACTCAAAAGTAAGGTCAACAGTAGCCTAAGATCTAGCCATAGGACTTTCCTGTTGACTATTCCTAAAAAACTAGAAGAGGCCCACACCATTAGAACGTCTATCCTCTTCCTTGCTCAACTTGAAGTTCCATATATTGGTAATAACTTCTAACACTTAGTAGGTGGGGTCATTATGGGGGAGTTCAAGATGAGTTCCCGTAGGACTGCTTGCCTTTAGGGTTGACTCTTGGTGTTTTTTTAAAGCTAAGGCACTCACTTTCACTCACTACACTCACTCTCACTCACAATCCCTCATAACCCTAAACCCAGTATTTGTTGACTTTGATCCCTTGATCTTTTGGGAGACTCATGTAGATGGTCCCCTAAACCTACTAGCCTAGGCTTGGGTTTAGCTAAGACCAATATATAAAAGACCCAAATGGGGATTCCATCATGGCTCATATATGGTGGTTGACACCCCAATTCTACCAAAAATATCCAACTTGATCTTTTGCCCCAAAATCCGCCAAATTACCCATATACCCTTTGAGCCCTAAATTCGGCCAAAATTTCCAAATTCACCAAAAATATCCAAATTTGTTCAAAAATCATTTCAAACCTTTTTAAAATACTCAACTTACACAAAACTACCCAAAAATTCCAAGTTTACCCAAATACCCCAAAAATTGTCAAAATTACAAAAATACCATTGGCACCCTAAACCTTCCCAAAGCATCCAAAATCACTCCAAATGTCTCTAAAACCCCTTTGGATCCCTCAATTGGACTCATTTGACCAATTTGATCACTTTGACCAAAACCCCCAAATTGCCTTTAAATGCCCAATTTCCCCAAATTCAAATGTCCATAAAATTTGGTCTCAATTTCCCTCAATTTCAACCCTAAACTCAAATTCATGTTCCATATGACCAATTTAAACCAAATTCAAGCTCAATTCGCCCATGCTTTGAGCCCAATTTTGATCTAGGTCAAACCCCCAAGTTTGGCTACATGACTTAATCTCACCAAATTGAACTCATATCCTACTCAATTTACTATAATTTATGTTGAAAACTCTTCATAACAATCCTACACATCAAACTTGACCTTCAATTGGCCTTGGTGAAGCCTTAATTTCATTTAATTTTGACTGAAGTCCAAAAACCCCAATTTTGCCCCAAATTGGCCATACCTCAAAATTCCACCAAATTGATTATCTTAGCCCCAAAATTGGCACCCAATTTATGTTGAAAACTCTTCATGACATTCTTATTGACCATTTTCAATGATCAATTTGGACTTAGCCCAATCTACACTCAAGTCTAGCCCAACATGCAAAGTGACCAAATTTTCAAAATCCTTCAAATTGAACCTCCAATTGAACTCAAAATCATTTCAATCCTTCACCAAAAATCCTTATTACAATCATCTACATAATGTTGATCAATCATTTGGGATCAAAGTCATGGCTAGCTTAACCCAAACCCAACTTTTAGCCATTTGGAACCAAATTGAACCTTTACATCAAAATTGGCCTAACCACCCTAAAGTTACCAAATTTGTGACTCCATAGCCACTAAGCTCCTCCTAAGGACCAGGCTAAACCACCCCAAATCCACCAAAGCATGCTATGGACCAATGGATCCCCAAATTAAGGGATTCATTCCCTTTTTTATGCCTTAACCACAAAATCTTTTCCATCATTGATTGTCATAGGGAGTTAATCATCATTAGCCACCCCCTGACCTTCACAAGCCAAGAGGTGACCACTCCTTGGCCGGCTAGCCACCTTGGTGGCCGGAAAATGGCCAAACTGAGAGCCACCACCTTTGAATCAAACCCAATCTTAACCATAGAGGCACCTTATCCCAATGGCTATTGAGGGCTCCTTAACCCTCCACCTAAGCACTATTTTACACCCATGATCAGCTCCTGAGCTCCCCTCTCCGACCATGGCTATAAAATGGCCCCTTCACGGCCAAGAGAGTGGTGCTGAAATTTTCTTAAGAAGACCCTTCTAAATTGCTCCCATAGCCTCTTTGACACCTCCTCAGTGCAACACAACCACTTCCTTGCCCTAATTCCCCTTGCCGAAGTTCAATTTTTGAGCTCAAATCCTTGTCGGAGATAGGACAAAACTCCCCACACCTACACAATGCACAAAAATTAAATTATACTCACCCACACCTTCACCACAGTGAAAGAAGACAAAATCCTATCAAACCCCCCTCACAGAGAGCCTCTACACTAGACTTTGATCAACACCCAAATTCGGCCTTGATCGAATTTGGGTTTAGTTCTTTCACCATGACCAATGGCTCAATCCCTAGCCTCCTTGGACCTGCACGAACTTGTCGAGCACCTCTGATTAAAGCTTCCCTTCTCAGAGCAAAGGTATTGAACTCCCCATTTTCCCGAGCCTATTTTCATTATCCATTTATTTAAAGTTGATTTAATGGCATGTTTACCGTATGGATGTGTTCGTCTCACTTAGACGAGTCTATAGGTCACTTAAACTTAATTTTCTACATTTAAAATATTTTATAATTAATTAATACTCAATAACTTAAAATAATTTTAATAATTCAAATAAAACTCAACAAATTATGAAATTTGGCCAAAGCGTTTCTCTGGTTTAAGTCTACCTCCAGTAAAAAATTCAAGTGATTAGGCATTGCCTTGGTCAACTTATGGGATTTTCTTTAAAAAATCTCATTCTTGTATATAAGTAAATATATAAATTAAATTAAAATTTGAAAAATCAAATTTTCTCTTCTGATGTCTTAATTGACCCTTGAGTAAGGTGTGATGAAAATTTCAAAGTCATTTGAATTTAATTTGATGAATTTGAAGTGATAGACTCTTAGGAGCAAAAGTTTAATTTTAGAAATTTACCCTTAATTAACCATTAGACTTAATTCAAGAAAAGGAAATGGGCAACCTTTGATCTTAATTAACATATTTGGATGATTGAAACGCAAGAGATTAATTGGTAGAAACGAGTCTCACTTTTTCCATTTAAACCCTAAACCCTAAACCTTATGTTTTGCTTAATAAAATCATCCTTTATCAAACCATTAAGGACCCACCAAGATATAATCTAGGAACCTTATTTTTCCCGCTTTACATAAAATGCCCTTACATGCATTTTGAGTTTCAGTGAAGATGATGGGAAGAGCATCCAGGTACGCTTTTATTGTGATTTATTTACCTGCATTTTTTGTTTCCCGTATGTTTTTAGTGTGTTACTGTACTTACTCACCTACACGTCTAACCAAAATACAAACTTGCATGCTAAACAACGATGTCACCCTGCATGAAAACCAAAACTGCTAGTATAGCCGTAAAACCAAAACCAAAATTAAAATCAACCAAGATAAAATTCACCTCCACAACATTCAAAATATAAAACAACTCAAAATTTAATCACAAACATCACAAAAACAACAAATACAACTAAATTAAGACGTCTCTATCGGATGATCAGGAATCCCTCGGAGGAGGTAACCTACGGCTGCTAACGAGGCTTCCCACATTATAAATAAAAGTATGGAACTCATTAAGTTGAGTTTAGTAAATTCATTTGGACTAAGTAAATCCAATAGAAAATAGTGGTACCGGAATGAGGGAACCGTCAGATTCTAACCGGCGTCGCTCTAATCAACTTTAACATGCCCCATGATATTTAAAGGACTACAACCATAGGGCCATCTGATTTGACTTCATAACTTGACACACTAGAAAACTTAAACTCGCCATGACAAAGAGCTAGCATAGTGGGCAGCACGGCCATCTTCAACAGCAAAACATGTCTTCCCTAGTTAAACAAATTTCCTTCCTTAGATTAAACAACCAAGCCATAAGATTTCAAGGTTGTTTGCTTGTGCAACATAAATCCTCACCTTATTTTTAGGTCTTTATACAGCTCTGTTGTATAATCTAGGCCCTAACTCGTCTTAGGATTTCGTGGTTGTCGTCGTGTTGACCTCACTTTTGGTTGAGGTCTAAAAACTTCTTTAATAGCCTAGGTCTAGCCATAGGACTTTCCTATTGACTAGTCTTAGAAAACTAGAAAAGGTACCCCCATCATTAGAAATTCAAAACTCTTCTTTTTACTCAACTTGAAATTCCACATATTGATCTTAACCTCTAACATTTAGTAGGTA
>NEWO01001616.1:61318-71928 GCA_003013225.1 Phalaenopsis aphrodite
TGAAACACCCAAATATTTCTCCTCAAAACTCAAGCCAAATATTAGTATAACTTGGGAAGTCACCGAGGTTCTCCTCTGGATCCATGACATCCCCTAGTTCTTCCTCCTTTGGATTCTACAATAAAATGTTCCAAATTTGAACCAATCCCCTTTCACACCTCTACGTCCAATTTTGTTGAAGAGTCCTACCCTTTAAAATCCCTTGAAGATAATATTTCTTGATTTTTATCGAGAGTCTTCTTAGGTGGCTTTGGTCATTTAAGATGTAATTAACTATAGGGGCTTGCGCTTATAGGAAGCATGTCTGAACCCAGCTTAATATAAAGCCTATTTAATCATTTATTTTAAATAGGGGAACTTTTCGGCAAATATAAAGGTTTTGTAGACCAAAAGGATGTCATATATTCCTTAGTTTCTTTTATCGAGCCTCATCCTCAAGTCTTGTGTTTATCCTTCGGGATAGATACAGGATTTGAGGTATTGTGCAGTTTCATTTGAACTATGAAAAATATGGGGTCAGTTTGATTTCATATTTTTCTAAACTTAATATATATATAAATTAAAACATCGTTCCGAAGTGAGCGACGAGATTTCAATTCCGGTGACAAACATCTTCTTACAGACAACTCCTCTAACCAAAAATAATGCTGATAGCTTTTGGCGACTCTGCTGGGGACAAGCTTTTCTCTCCATTCAAATCAAGAAATATTATCTCACACATCGATAATGTGTCAATGTCCATCTAAATTACCCTTCTTCCATTGGCGTACTTTACCAATTTCTATCTTGGGAAAGTACGGCTGGACTTCCGGACTGGTTTTTCAACCATCATTGAACAGAGGGGTTCAGAAGGCCATTAAGGACTTTTTAAATTTTCATGTGGGGTCGGACCCTCAATAGGTGTGTCAGTGGATTAGTTCCACCTGGGCATTGTCTGCCATTGAATGGGTCCCGCACTGCATCCTAAAATGCTTCACATATCCCTTCCAAATTTGATTTCCTTCTTTGCAAATATTGTTGTGTTGCGTGCACTTTAAAATTTTCTTACATTAATTAAATTTTACACCTCTTGATTTTTCTTAAACGAGATTTTAAAAAACCCATAAATTATGACCCACCTGCTCTATACATCAACCTCTACTTTTTGTGCTTGCACTAAAAATTACGAGGTTTTTGGCCGTATAGCTAACCCCTAAAATTTTTCTTTTCAAGCCTACTGCAATGGCCTACCCAACTCTAACATTTTCTTGCACCCTGCCAACGATTCACGAGGCGCGCAACCTCGCTCCTACCATCAAATTCGGAGTTGGATTTGAAGATCTCGTGGTAATCCTTGGAAAAGCCCTATTTATTGTAATGAGGATTCCCGCACCGGAAATACATGAACCATCTGCAGAATTGAGCCTGAGCTGCCTTCAATACTTTCCTGCCTGCAAGAAGTCTAAAACTACTACCGTCACTGCACCCGCCAAACCTGCTATCCCCGCTGCTGTTAAAGGGAAAGAAGTAATGATTATTGAGGATCCGACTGAGGGATTAACTATCCCACCACCCGTGTTTAAAATCGGATTACGTTTGATGACTGTACCGCTGACCCAAACTCAAAAGAGAAACCGCAACAGAAAAGTTCGGAGGGCCATCAAAGCCCAAGCTTCTAAAGAGACACTCATTGAGGAGGAGCCTCATCAAGATGAAGAAGTGTTACCAGAAATTTATCCACTCCTACGAGGGAGTAGCTTCCATCCTCTGACAGGATATCGATGGATATGAGAGTATCAAAAGAATCGTCACAGCAATACCATCACTTCATTGACATGGTGAGGAGAGAAAGAAGTTCAATCCTATCACCCGAGTTAGTGCAGTGTTCAAAAGGCTAGCTACCAAAGAAGGATGATCGGTTAGCGAATTTCTTAAACGAGTGGGGATGCAATTTTTCCTTGCATGAAGAAGGAAATTTTGAAAAGCGTCAAGTCTGCCAGACAATCCCATAAGACAACTGGAGTGCCCCTACTCGCATCCCCGTTTGGTTCCGTTTAGGGAACAAAATTGATACCACAGTGATTACTACGGATTATACTGCCACATGACCACAGGCCGTCGACCGGTTAAGTCGAAACCGGGTCCGAAAATCTTACCCGTCACCCATTATGGAGACATTTCTACAGTCTTAAAGGCAAAGACAAGACAATTACCTGGCACTGTAGCCAGTCTGCACCACGGGGAGCATACTTTTCCTCAACATACCGATGTTTCTACAAAGACACTCTGTTCTGAGACATCAACGTCAAAGAAGAAAAAGGTATGGGTACCCAAAGTCGCTGCATCGATACAGTTCGATAAGCCCACGAGACAATGACAGGAAATGAAATCAGGATCCGAAATGTCTGACATCGTTGCAACAATAGCCAGCAAGATAGAGGAACAAGTCGAGGATGTCCATCAGGGTCCCCCAGATCTTAAAGCAATGAAGGAATCAATAATTGAAGAAAAAGTTGAGAAACTCATGATCGAGATTTCTGAATTAGCTCAAGAACATGGAGTTTCCATCAATAGCGACGATGAAAATTTTGATTACAATGATTACTTGGAGGAAGATTTCATGGATGTCCATGTAATCGAAACCAAAATCACCACATTTGCGCGTGATGGTCAACCTTACACTGAAGAGAACACCATAGATAAACTTCATTCCTAAGGGATGAGCAAGTTAGTCTACTGGAGAAAAAAATAGAAGAGATGACCACAGCCATGACCTCTACAACCATCATTCAGGGGCAATCACAAGCGTCGTAATTGGCTTCTCTAGAGATCAATCAGTCGGAGACCATACACATCACAGATAAAAGAAGAGAGGTTGCATCAGCAAACAGAGACGAGCAACATAGAAAGGATTCTCCATCAGGTGCTATACTAGAAAAGGAATTCTAGAAAATGTTTGAACAAGTGTGAGATGCCTTAACCCAATCTAAAAATGGTGCATTGGTTCTAAAGAGTAGACCTTACCCGGAGGAATTCAATGTCGTGCCTTTCCCCAAGGGTTTTGTGGCCCCAAACCTCAAGACATTTGATGGGACTGGAAATCCCAGACAACATATAGCACATTTCTGAGCTAGCTGTGGGAATACGAGAAATAGTGAAGCTCTACTCTTCCAGCAGTTCGTCAGCAGCTTATCAGGAAATACTTTCGACTGGTACGTTGACTTGCCCAACGAGTCAGTTAAAATATTTTTCGAGTTGGAATAGTTATTTGTGAAAATATTTACCGGGGCACAACATCATGTGTCTATTAGAGAGCTCATGATGGAAAAACAAAAGCCTAGCAAACCTTTGGTGGACTATAATTTGAGGTGGAGAAACCTTAGCATGAAATGTGAACCTCAACTACAGAAACATCATGTGATTGAAATTCTACTCAAGAGCATTCATGGGTCAGTAGTTTTAATGCTCAAGGGACTCACCCTCAAATCCTTTAAGAAGCTACTCAGTAAAGCCAACTGTCTTCAAGAGGAAATCAAGCACATGGAGCCACACGAAAAGGCTAAGGTGACCATAGTGTTTGAAAAGAAATCAGAAGTAGTGAAGACCATCGACAGAGGAAAACAACCGATAAAAATATATGCAAAAGAGCATCGCCAGTCTTTTTCATAGTACGCTCAGAAACAGAGTAGTCAATCCAACCAGCGACCGCCTTAACAAGGATCACCTTGAACAGGGGATAAGAAATTGTCCTTGTAAGAACGATGTAAAACGGTGTACTCTTTCAAAGATGATACTATACCTAAAATATTCAGAAGTTTGATGAAGAAGCCAGAGTTCAAATTATCTGATCCAAAGAAGCTCGAAGAGGTAGATAAGAAGAATGAACCAAATTATTGCCCATACCACCAGTTGCTTGGGCACACTATAGAAAAATGCTTCTTCTTTAAGGATTGGCTCTAGAGGAACCTTAAAGAAGAAAACATAATAATCTCAAAAGAATATTTAGAAGAACCTGAAAAAGGTTCCATAAATATGATTTCAGCCGAGCCAATCTCCCCAATCAATCTGTATACTAGAACAGATGGATGGAGTACAACTTGGGATGAACTCAAGAAGGTCCTCAATCAAATACAGAATTCATCAAAAAAATCTTCTACACATACCAGAGATGAACAATGGAATGAGGTCTCGAGCAAATCATCCAAGAAAATACTGAACAAAATCTAGTTTGCATTAAAACAAGCCTCCATTCAGAGTTCGCAGCATACCAAGCATGAGATTAAGGTTTTGTCAGAAGAGCCGTCATCATCAAGGACAAAGAAGAACAAGAGAAGCGTCACTACAAAAATTGATAGCACGGGGGGGTAGGATAGGGACTGCCTCTACTAGATTGGTTGTCTTGGATTTGGAGATGAAAATCCTCGAAACCTTGACTCTGTATGATTATCCTTTTGTCCCTCTGGGGTTTTATAAATATAATGATTGTGATTTCGGCTACATTTTAACTATTTATAATGATAACGTAACTGATTATGACCAATATAACTTTGATCTTGATTCTCAAAATGATTCTCAAATCACACTCAAGTCTCATGAACTCGTTGTCAAGTCCAAATAAGACATCAATGACACCGCTTACAACAGCATCGGGAGCCAATTCTAGAGCATCACGGTGCACCGCTTACCATCGACTTAAATCTTTCCAAAAAGAGGAGGAGACACCGGAAGATTCAACAATGATATCTCAAGAAGAAGAAATCACATAAATTAACTTGATGTGCGAAAAAGTGTTACCACCAAGAACAGCTCCAATAGACAAAGGAAAGCAGATAATGACCCGAGAAAAGATACCTCCACCTCCACCAGTGGAAGAACCACATAATCAAGATAAAATCAAAAAATCATACAAAGTAGACTACAATGTGCTAGCACATCTTATGAAGTTACTGACCCGATTAAGCATCTACGACGCTCTGATCCTGTCAAAGGAGATGAGAGAGTCTCTGGTTACAGCTTTGCTTGACCAAGAAATTTGATTAGCTTAGTTGGCCAGTACATCCTCAGATGAAGTATTTTATTTGAAAGAACAGCCTGGGGTAACCTTCACAGATGAAGACTTTCTATATGGTACCACCGACAACAATCGTCCACTCTACATCTTCGTCAACATCGGTAGATTTGTGTTGTCCCGAGTATTAGTAGATCCTAAAGCATCTCTTAATTTGATGAGCCTACGAACATTGGCCTATTTGGATATTGAAGATCAAGAGCTTACAACCGTTAAAATGATGTTAAGAGGATTCAACTAAAAGGGAGAAAGAGCCCTTGGATTAATTACATTACTTATGAAGGTTGAAGAACTCATGAAAACCGCTAAATTTTATATCATCGACGTCGAGACCTCTTTTAACGCTCTGCTGGGTCGACCATGAATTCATGAGCATAAAATGGTTCCATGATCTCTACACCAGTGCATCAAATACCGCAAAGATGGTCAAGAAAATTGCAACAAAGGAGACCTACAACCATTTTCAGTGCATGAAGTTGTTATCCATGAAGATGTTGCCTACTACACGCCTCTAAAGAGGACTGTCTTCTCTCGTGAAAGTTATCACAAACAAAGATGAAGATTCAGAAGAATTACAAAAAGGAGGCCATTCAACTCCGCTTCAATGATCTTCCACCACTCCCTTACAATGAGTTGATGAAAGTGTTTTTAGTTTGCACACCCGAGGTTGAGGCCAGGGATGTGGAAGAGGAAGTATTAATTTAATCATTGAATGGACTAGGCCAACCATCAATGTTTGTGATGAAGATAGTTCTGAAGACAAGATAATGATGACAAGGCACAAGAAACCTCAGTACGAGATATCCTTAGAAGACACAAAAAAGAATGAATATGAAACAATGTATGATCGGACAAACCACTATGTGAATGCTATGACGCTTACTCTGATTCTCCGTCAAAAGGTCGAGAGTTTAAAGGTCAAGGAATTTTGTAGTGTTGGTTTAAAGCCAATAAAATTTTACCGTGCCTCTACCTCTACTGAGCTTGAAAAACATGTAAATTTGGATGATGATCTTAATGAATTAATGGAATTGTCTTTTGGTTACTTTTCACCTTGTGTTCGAAAGTTAATAAACCAGGAAAATTTACTGAAACAAATTCCAAAAGATAAATTTCGACTTTTTTAAAAATTATAGAATGATAAAAGTCAAACTTCAAACTCAAAAGAAGGTCTCGGATTTGGTAAAGTCAGACCAGACGATGATGCTAAATTTTGCATGGTTGTTACTAGTGAGTCATAAGAGGATTGCCTCGATATAGAAGATGACTCTAATGATCAACCAATAGAAGATGCTCCACCAAAATTTGAGGAAAAAATTAAATCTACCATTCATGAGTTAAAAGAGATTAACCTCAGAACTGAAGAACAACCCCGACCAACATTTATAAGTTCTCTACTCAATGACGAAGAATCTGCAGAATTGATCAAACTATTAACAGAATTCCAAGATTGCTTATCATGGAGCTATAATGAAATGTCAGGACTGTCAGCAGAAGTTGCAGTCCATAAAATCTAGGTGGATAAGAATATAACCCTAGTAAAACAAGCTCCAAGGAGAATGCGCCTCAAAATAGAACAACAAGTCATCGCTGAGGTAAATAAATTAATAGACGCCAACTTTGTAAAAGAAGAGAAATACCCTACGTGGTTAGCTAACATTGTACCTATTAAGAAGAAAAATGAACAGATCCGTGTCTGTATCGACTTCATGGATTTGAACAAGGCATGGCCAAAAGACGAATTTCCACTACCCATACCAGAGATGATGGTGGATATTACTTCAACACATGAAATTTTCTCCTTCATGGACGGATCATCAAAATAAAACCAAACCAAGATGGCTCACGAGGATACAGCCCTCACAGCCTTCAAAACACCAATTGGAATTTACTGCTGCACAGTGATGTTGTTCGGCTTATAGAACGCCGGAGCAACATATCAACGCGTAATGATGAAATTTTTTGACAACCTCATTCAAAACCAAGTAGAATGCTACGTGGATGATTTGGTCATCAAAACCAAACAAAAAGTAGACCTTTTGTGTGATTTGAGGATTGTGTTTGAATGGTTACGATGATATGACCTTAAAATGAATCCCTTAAAGTGTGCCTTTGGCGTTACCTCTGGGAAATTTCTGGGATTCATTGTCCATCATCAGGGAATCGAGATCGACCCGCATAAAATTAAGCTATCTTGGAAATGCCTCCTCCTAAAACCTCAACCCGGATAAAATTAAGCTATCTTGGAAATGCCTCCTCCTAAAACCTTGAAACAACAACGTTCCTTCCAAGGGAAGTTGGCATATATGAGACGCTTTATCTCTAATCTCTCAGGTAGGTGTCAGCCCTTCTTGGAATTAATTAAAAAGGATGTCAAATTCATTTGGGAGGAGAAATGCCAACGGGCTTTTGAGAACGTTAAACAATATTTAATGACACCTCCTGTCTTTGCAACCCCTATCCCAGGGAAATCTTTGATACTTGATACCGTGGCCTTAAAAGACTCTTTTAGAGCCCTCTTAGCCCAAGTCAATGATGAGGGTAAAGAAAATGCACTTAACTACTTGAGTCGTAACCTAATACCGACAAAGGTAAGGTATCCACCTATTGAGAAGCATTGTCTGACATTGATTTTCACCGCTCAAAAGCTTAAACATTGCATGCATTCTCATAAGATTACCCTAATCTCGAAAGTTAATCCATTGTAATATCTGATGACCCGACCAACACTCTCCGGACGTTTAGCAAGATGGTCAATGATCTTATTGTAATTTGATATAACTTTTGTTCCCCTCTGTGCTATCAAGGGACAGATACTAGCAGACTTTCTCGTTACACACCCACTGCCAGCTAGGTCCTCTCTCAACGATGAGTTACCAAATGAGCAAATATTATAAATGGAATCCTCCAGTGCACAACGCTGGAAGATGTACTTCGACGGTGCTTCATCAGCCATAAAAGACAAAGGATCATGCATAGTTATGTCAGGCAAAGCAGGGATTGGTTTGATCTTTATCACACCAGATAAAGGTATTTTGTGGTTCTCATACCACCTGACAAAGTCATGCACCAACAATGAAGTAGGATATGAATCTTTATTCACCAGATTGGGAATGAAAATCTCTATGGATATAACAAACATTTCCATCTATGGTGACTCCCAACTCATCATCCAGCAAATCGCTAGACAATACAAAATTCTAAAACTAAGATTAGCAAAATACCATCAGTATATGATAAAGCTTCTGGAGCAGATCCCCGATGTGACTTTCTACCGGATTCCTAGGGGAGATAACTCCCATGTCGACGCCCTAGCAAAACTTGCTAAGGAAATGACATGTCCCCTGTGGATTCCATTGAAATAACAGTGCAAGGAAAACAAGTTTTTTCTCAGATCGATCTTGAAACTCTACACAAGCTTGGAAAAGAAAACAGTAAATACAGTTGCAGAAATCAATAAAGATTGGCGGAAGCCATTAATAAAATATTTGCTTACTGGAAAGCTATTAGAAGACAAGTTTAAAGCACATCATATCACAAAAAGGGCCATGTCTTATGCCCTAGTGGGAAACGTTCTCTACAGAAGACCATTCAACCAGATGTGGCTATGGTGTTTGAACAGAATCGAAGCACAGAATGTTGTCAAAGAAGTGCATGTCAGATTGTGTGGCCCTCACCAATCAGGACCAAAGATGAAAATGAAGATTAAAAGACTCAAATGTTATTGATCAGCAATGATGTCCGACTGCATGGATATAGCCAGAAAATGTCACCAATGTCAAGTGCATGGAGTGGTCTTACACCAGCCTCTGAATGTGCTACACCTAACTGTTGCCTCATGGCCGTTTGAGTATTGGGGCACGGACATAATAGGTCTGATAGACCCTCCATCTTCCAAAGGAAACATGTTTATACTTGCCGCTATAGATTACTTCTAGGAATGGGCAGAGGCAGTACCATTACGTAGGGTTACAGCACAACACGTCCTTCAATTTTTCAAAAGCCAATTTGTCTACTGTTTCAGAGTACCGTAAAGGATAATTTCCGACAATAGGATAGCTTTCAAAAGAACAAAGATGAACAATTTTGCAAGAGACATGGGATCGATTGGAGATACTCTACGATTTACTATCCCAGAGCAAATGGTCTTGCTGAAGCCTTCAACAAAACATTGGTACAAATTTTGAAGAAAACACTGGATGAAAACAAAAGGGATTGGCACAACAATCTATTAGAAGCCTTGCGGGCCTACCAGACGACTTTCAGGACTCCCACTCAGTGTACACCCTATATGCTTGTGTATGGGTCCAAGGTCGTGCCACCGTTAGAAATTCAAACACCGTCTCTCAGAGTTGTCGTTGTCAATCAGCTCACGANCTCGAAAGGCCTATTCTTACACGCCACAAAATAGGTGAAAATTTTGAGCCAACTTGAGAGGGACCATTTGTCATTGAAAAAGGTCTACATAGCAGGAGCCTACCAGTTAGTGGACTTCCCAGGAGAAAGACCCATGTTATCGATAAATGGACGTACCTGAAAACCTATTACGCAGCCTGATGCCGCTTGCCTTCGGTTTCTTTGAAACTTTGAAACTTTGATTGTTTTAGGGTTATCTATGTGGTCAAATGTTTATGACGGGTCCAAATTTTGTAATTAACCTCAATATAATGAAAATTTTGGAAAAAAATTTAAACATCAAATTTTCTCCTTTCCACTTTTGAGTATAATGTTCCACAAAATTAAATTCATACATAAATAAACAATTCATTTCACTAAAATAAGTTAAAATTCCCTTTAATAAATATTTTGTTTTGTTCTTGTTCATGCCAAGTTTTGGTCTACTGATGTTTTTCCTGTAATCTGCAGAAAAATGTCAAGACACAGGTTGATCTTTGCTTTCCAGGATGGCTGGAGCCTCGCACTAAATGAGGAGATGACACCGCAGGGCGGTACCATAGACTTCAACATGGATTTTAACCAGGTTGACATGGACTACGAAGGTCCTCTCATGAATGTAGTCAGCTGCAGAGAGAAAGAGGGATTGCCTTCACTAATGAGGGTGACTTCCAAAGATAATGTATCACACAAAGGCAAGAACGTGATAACAGAGCATGATTCGATGGAAGGGTCCAACCGTCTACCCTCCATGGTAGCTACACTAGCTGGAGGCCTAGTAGCCACTAATAACGAGTGATTGTCAAGTACATTGCTTTGCAGGACACAATGCAGGAACGTCATTCGCAGGAAGCAGAGGTTTTTTCTACGAGAAGAAGCAGACATCAGAGAGAGACAAACAACTTACTCATATTCCTGAGCGGTATAGTTATGATCCAGACATGAAAGACACTTCTGCTAGCCTACCGACCACGGATGAAGAACTAGGGTTTTTGACAGAGTCAAATACACTTTCAGTTTCAGATATTTTATGCAAGGGTTGCCCAACGTACAACACAGAAATACCGGCCGGAACACCAGCCAGGGGGCTTTTGTAGAATGCCCGGATTGCAATGTTCTACATTTACAAAGTTTCAGTACATTTGAAGAGTATACCTTCTGCATCGAT
>NEWO01001617.1:8382-22293 GCA_003013225.1 Phalaenopsis aphrodite
TATATGTTGAAGAGAGAGAGTGTGTGTGCGAGATAGTTCAATAGAGTTAGAGTGAAAGAGAGGGATATATTTTGAGAGAATAAGAGAAAGAGAGAAGGAGAGATAGAGAAGAGCGAGAGAAAGAGCAATAGAGGGAGGCAGAGAGAGTGATAATGAGAGATTGAGAGAAAGAAAATAAAATAGAGGGGGAGGGGAGAAAGATGAGGAATAGCAGGGGAGCCAAAAATAAAGCAAGAAAAAGGGAGAGATAATTAGATGAGTGACATAGGGTTAGGTAAAAATAGAAGAATGTATGTTGAAGAGAAAGAGAGAGAGTGTGCACGAGATATTTCAAGAATAAGATAGCTTGAGAGAGTTAAAGTGAGAGAGAGAGGGATATATTTTGATAGAATAAGAGAAAGAGAGAAGGAGAGAAAGAGAAGAGCAAGAGAAAGAGCGATAGAGGGAGGCAGAGAGAGTGATAATGAGAGATTGAGAGAGATAAATGTGAGAGTGAGAGGAGAGAGAAGAGAGAAAGAAAGGGAGGCAAAAACATATGGAATGACATAAGGAGAGAGAGGCTGATAGATGGAAAGACAAAAGGAGATAAAAAAGAGAAAAAAAGAGATGTAGGTTTGGTAAATAGGAAGAGAAAGAACGTGATGGATGGATAGAGAGAGACAAAAAAGAGAGAGCTGAAAGAGGAGAGAGAGGAGGAGAGAGAGCAAGAGAAAGATAGAGAGAGAAATAATAAGTGTAAGATTAAGGGAGAGAAATTAAGATAAAGAGAAAGAGAGAGAAGACAGTGTGATAAAGAGAGAAGAAAGGGTGTGTGAGATAGAGGGAGTGATTATGAGAGAGAGGGAGATGGGTAGATAGAGATGAGGCAAGAAAGAGAGAGAGAAGAGCGAAAGAAGAGGGAAAAAGGAAAAAGGGAGTAAGATAAATGTGGAGGGGGGAAGAGAGATAGTAAGAGGTGGAGTGGGAGTCTGAGAGAGTTAGGCGAAGAGCGAGCTAGAAAGAGATAGAGAGCAAGCAAGAAGGATGTGAGAGGAAGAGAATAAGAGAGAGAGACAGGGAGGAGGTAGAGAGAGTGTGTGATAGATGAATAAGGTAGAGATAGTTGGAGAGAGGGGAGGGAGAGATTGAGATAGAGAGTGAGAGAAAACTATAGAGGGAAGAGAGAGTGAGGGAAGAGAGAGCAAGAGAGAATGATAGAGTGAGGAATAGTAGAGAGGGAGGAAAAGAACAAGTGCAAGTAGAAGAGTAAGAAAGGCTGTGAAAGTGAGAGCTAAAGAGATGGAAAGAGTTAGAGAAAAAGAGAGAGTGAGGGGGAGAGAAGGAGAAGAGGGAAAATGAAGAAAGTAGAGAAGAGGTGAGGGAGGGAGGGAAAATAGAGAGAGGGAGGAGAGGGAGAGGGAGGTTGAGAAAGAAATAATATAATAAAGGAGGGAGAGATAACATGGGAGAGAGCAAGAAAAAGAAGGAAGATAGAAAAAAGATCAAGAGAGATAAATAAAGAGGGAGATAGAGGGTGAGAGGGATGGAGGGAAAGATAGAAAAAAGATAGTGAGAAAGGTTAGACAAAGTGATGGAAATAGAAAAAGATATATGGAAGGATATAGAGTGAGAAATTGATAGAGAGAGGTAGCATAGTGGGGGAGAGAGGAGGGAAATTGAGATATATGAAAGAAATAAAGATTGTATGAGATAGGTAGATAGAGGGTGAGAAAGACTTTGAGAGTACAAGCGAATGTGGTAGAGAGAAAGAAACAGAGAGAAATAAAAAGAAGAGAGCAAGAGAAGAGAGGAAAGAAGGAGAGAGATTGAGAGATGAAGGCAAGATGAAAGGAGAGATGGAAGGCATGAGTGAGAGGAAGGGGAAGCGGGAGGGAGGGAGAGTGACAGAGGCAGACAAATAGAGTTGAAAGACAGAGAGGGAGATAGTGGGAGATAGAGGGCGAGAGATGAAATGGAAAGAGTGAGAAAAATATAGAGAGTGTGGCAGTTAGAGAAAGAGAAGGATGGAGATTAAAAAAGAGACAGACAATGATTGAGAGATAGAATAGAGAGGATGATAAGAAGTATAAGAGAGAGATGCCATGTGAGAAAAGGAGAGATATATAGATGAGAGAGAGAGAGAGAAAAAGAGTGAGAGCAAAAAGCACTAAGAGAGCATGATATTGAAGAGAGTGCTACATAAGTAAGAGAAGGTATAGGTATAAATAAGAGAGTGGAGAGAAAATTAAATTGGGAGATAATGTAGGAAAGGGAGGGAAAGAGAGAACGAGAGGAGATGAAGAGGGATAGAGGTAAAAAAAGTGAGGGGAGAGAGAAGAGAGGGATAGAGAAAGAGAGGAAGAGATGAAGCTAGAGTAGGAGAGGTAGGAGGGGTAGGGTGAGAGAGAGGTCGAAAGTTAGAGAATGAGAGAGAGTATAAGAGAGATAGAGAAACATGGAGACAGAGAGTGAGATGGAGAAGGAGGAAGAGAAAAGATGAAGTAGGAGAATAGATTGATAAACCTTGAGTGAGAACAAATAGAGAGAGATGAAGGGAGAGAGGTATAAAGTAAAAGAGAGAAAGTGATAGAGAGAGAGGGAGAGTACAAGTGAGAGGCAAGCTGAGTGAGAGAGTGAAGTGAGAGCATGAGAGAGAGAGAAGAGAGGAGAGAGTGTGTGAGAAAAGAGAGAGAGCAAAAGAGTGATAAAGAATAGAGATAGAGAGAAAAAGCAAAAGAAAAGGTTGAGGAGAAAAGATCTATAAAATGAAAGAGATAAAAAGCAAGTAAGAGCAAAAAAATGAGAAGATAGAGAATAGAGAGTATGAGTAAGAGAGAGGATGCATAAGAGGGGAGATAATTAAAGAGATAAAAAGAAAAGAGAGAGTGAGTGAGGGAGCAAGAAAGGGGAAAGGCATGGAAGAGAGAGGGAGGGTGAGTGGGATAAATAGAGTGAGTGAGACAGAAAGTGAGTGAGTGAGAGTGAGGGAGGGAGAAAGGGAAGGAGGGTGGGAGGGTAAGTGAGAAAGTGTGAGAAAAAACATAAAAAGTAAGAAGAGAGTGAGTTTGAGAAGCAAGAGATCAAGAGAGAAAAAGAGATGAGAGAGAAAAGAGATAGAAAGAAAAACGAGAGAGATGGAGAGAGAGGAAATAGATAGAGAAGGAAAGAGAGATCAAGCAAGAGAGAGAAAAATAACAAGAAAGAGAATAGAGAAAAGAAAGTAAGAGACGGGGAGTAAGAGGAGAGAGAGGGATGGAGTGAGAGGGTGAGAGAAAGAAGAGAGAGAGCAAACATGGGAGCAAGAGAGATAAGAAAGAAGTGAGTGAAAGGGACAGAGAGAGTGGAAGAGAGAAAGAATGAAAGTAATATAGAGAAAGGGAAAAGTGTAAGCGGAGAGTGAGGTAGAGGTACGGAGTGGGAGAGAGAGGGTAGCAGAAAGAGGGAGATAGAGCATAGTATGGGAGAGGAGGAAATACATGGAGAGAGAGCAAGGGGAAGGGAAGAGAGTGAGAAAGACTAGATATAGTGAGAAATAGCATGAGCAAGAGAGTGAGAGAGATATTGAGAGAGCAAGAGTGAGGGAGAGAGATATTAAATATTGGGGGAGGTAAAGAAATAGAAATAAATGAGGGGGGATAGGAGGAGATTGTTAGAGAAACCATGCAAGAGATAAAGCTAAAGAGATATAAAGAGTAAAGGAGAGAAGATAGATATAATAAGAGAAAAAGAAAGAGAGCGAGGGATAGTGGGTGAAAGAGAGAAAGAGGGTGAAAGAATGGATAAAATGAGAGGGATGAAGGGAGGGAGAGCAAGAGAGTGGGATAGAGACTGATTGGCGAGAAGATACATAGAGAGGAGAGAGCAGAGAGAGGGATAGTGATGAAGGGAGGAAGGTAAAGTTGAGAGAGAGAGAGTGTAGAGATATAAGAATGAGATAGAGGGAAAGAGAGAATAAGAGGTGGAAGGAAGGGAAGAGAAAGGGTTTGAGAAATTGGGAGAGAGTGAGAAGGAAAGAGGGAGTACAAATAATATGGAAGAATGGGGAGGAGGTCTAAAGAGAGAGGGAGATAAAAAGAAGGTAGAAAAAAGAGAGCGATATGGAGTTAGAGAGAAGGGGAGAGAGAGAGCATAAGAGAAAAAGTGTGGGAGAGAATAAAAGGGAGGAAGAGAATAGGGAGAGTTAAATATGAGAGAGAGCAAGCTATAGCAAGAAAAGAGATAGAGAATAGGAGGGGATGGATGGAGGGAATGTTAGAGAGAGAGAGAGAAAAAAGGATAGCGAAGAGAAAGCAAGAGAGTGGGAGGCAGAGACCGATAGAATGAGAGTGCAAGAAGAGAGAGTGAGAAAAGAAGAGTGACAAAATAGAGATGGATAGAGGAAGCAAAGAGATAGAGAAGGAATTTGAGCATGCAAGATAGGGTAAAGAGAAGAGAGAGAAAAGTTAGTGATAGAGAGAGAAGGAGAGTGGGAGGGAGTAGGTCAAAGAGAGTGATATAAAGGGGAAGAGAGGGGGAGTGTGAGGGAAAGAGAGAGCGAGAGAGAGAAAGTATGAGAGATAATAAAGGGAACAAGAGAATAGATTGAGTGAAATATAAGAGAGAGTATGCTAAAGTGAGAAAAGAGAGTGCAAGTGAGAGAGAAAGAGAAAGAAAAGATAAGGGAGAGGGAGGGAGGAGAGAGTGAGATATAAAGAAAGGGTGAGAGAGAGAGTGGTGGGAGGAATGATATGGGAGAAGAGAGAATGAATGAATGAAAAGAGAGGAGGGAGGGAGAGAGAGTAAGAGAGAAAGTGAGAGTGAGATAGATAGAGAGAGGGAGAGAGAGTCGGAGAAAGTGATAGAGTGCGAGTGAAGAAGGGATAGAAGGAAAGCGAGAGGGTAAGAGAGATAGTGGGAGAGAGTATGGAGAGCAATAGATGGAGCGAGGGAGAGAGTTAGAAAAAGGATGAACATAGTGAGTTAGAGAAGAAAGAGATCAAGAGAGAGATAGAGAGAAAGGGAGATAGTGAGAGAGCAAAGAGATAGTGAAGGAAATAAAGAGCAAGCAAGTGTGAGAAGGATAACCAGAAAGAGAGAAGAAAAAAAGAGAGAGAGAAGGAGTCTGAGGGGAGAGAGAGTGGGAGAGAAAGCATGAGAGAGGGAGTCATAGAGCGATAGAAAGAGAAAGCTAGATGAGAGAGTGAGTAGCAAAGAGTGACACAATAGAAAAAGATAGAAATAACAAAAAGATACAGAAGGAAAGAGAGTGAATGAATGGATGAAGAGTGAGAGAGAGAGAAAGAAAGAGAGAGAGAGAAGGAGAGAGATTGATTGAAAGAGAAAGAAAGAGAGAAAGTGATAGTGAGTGTGAGGGAGGGAGAGAGAGAGGGAGGGCGAGAATGTAATAGATAGAGTGGGAGAGAAGATAGAGAATAAGATAAAGAGATAGGGAGAGAGATTTAGAATGAGAAAGAAGAGATCTAAATAGAGAAGAAAGAGATCAAGTGATTGATAGAGAGAAAGGGAAAGCGAGAGCAATGGTGAGGGAGTAAAGAGATAGAGACAAAAAGAGAGAGAAAGCAAGAGAGTGAATAACAAGAAAGAGAAGAGAGAAAGGGAGAGAGAGAGGGAGAGAGAGAAAGCAAGAGAGTGAAGTGACCACACATGAGGTAGGATTTCGAGAAGATTTGTGGTAGGTGTGTCACATGTCAACAAACAAAATCTCGACTTCAATCCAGCGGTTTGTATACTCATTTACCAATTCCTGATACATTTTCTATTGATATTTCTTCTATGGATTGTGCTGAGTTTTCCTAGGACTAAATGTGGTAGAGATTCCCTTTTTGGGGTGGTGGGTAGATTTTCCAAAAATGGTGCATTTTTTTCCATGTCACAAAACTGATGATGCTTCAAATATTGTGGATTTGCTTTTCAAAGAGCTTATAAGATTTGCTTTTTAGGGAGATTATAAGATTACAGGAAGGCTAAGTTGAGTTACTTTTGGAAGACCTTGTGGAGTAAGTTAGGAATCAAATTGTTGTTTTCTACTACTTGTGACCCACAAACCAATTGTCAAACTGATGTAGTAAATAGGACTTTGTCTACTTTATTACGGCTAATAAAAAAGAAAAATATCAAAACATGGGAAGACTATTTACCACACGTTGAGCTTGCTTATAATAGGAATGTTTGTTCTGCTAATAATTTTTAACCTTTTAAAACTATTTTTGTTTTTAATCCCTTTACTCCATTTGATTTAATTCCATTACAGTTTCCGAGCATGTAAACTTGGATGGAAAGAAAAAAAGGCTGAGTTTGTAAAGCAGATACCTAAGAAGGCACGGTTCAATATTGAACAAAGCGCAAAGCAATATGAAAAGCATGCCAACAAGGGGCGTCATAAAATGATCTTCAAATCTCGAGATTGAATCTGGTTACACATAGAAAGGAAAGATTTCTAGAACGAAGTTGTTCCAAACTGTTTCCAAGAGAAGATGGTTTCTTTCAAAGTACTTGAGTGTATCAAGGACAATGCCCACAAGCTAGATTAACCAGGTAAGTACAATGTGGGTATCACTTTCAATGTTGTGATTTAAGTCCTTTTTTGTGCAAGTACCGATTTGAGGAGAAACCCTTTTCAAGAGGAGGGGAATGATGCAAAATCATGAGAGAGCGCGTGTGTGTGGAAAATAAGAGAGAGAGTGAGAGTGAGAGAGAGAATAAGAGTAAACTAGAGAGAGGGGAAGAAAGCAAAGGCGAGAGAGTCGAACAGAGAGGGAGGGAAAGAGAGAGAAGATAGGGTGGAGAGAGGGAGAAAGAGAGAGGGAGTGAGAGAGAGAGTGAGAGAAAGGGAAGAGCACAGAAGGGAGAGAGGAGTGAGGGGAGGGGAGAGGAGAGAGAAGAGATAGAAAGAGTAGTGAGGCAAAGGGATAGAGAAAGAGAGAATGTGAGTGAGAGAGAAAAATGAAGCTAAGTGAGAGAGTGAGAGAGAGAGAAAGGGTGAAAGAGGGAAAGACTAGATAGAGTGCAAGAGAGAGAAAGAAAGGGGGAAGGACTAGAGAGTGTGCAAGGGAGATGAAGAAAGAGAAAGAAGCGAGGGTAAGGATAGAAGTGATAGAGAGAGTGAGAGAGAAGAAGAGAGAGAGTGATATAACGAAAGATCTAGGCTACGAGGAGATAGAGGGAGATTGAGAGAGGGGGGATACAGGGATTGTGAAAGAGAGAGGACGGGAGAGACAGATAAAGAATTCATTAGAGATAGAATGAAGAGATAGAATGGGTGAAATAAAGGATACAGAGAAGAGAGAGAGCAAAATAGGTTAAGAGAGAGGGAAGAGAGGTAAGGAGATAGAGAGTGAGAGCAAAAGTATGAGAGAAAAAAGACAGTGTGTGAATAAGAGGGAGAAAAAGGGCGAATGAGAGAGTAGCGAGTGTGAGAGAGAAAGAGGTGGGAGGGACAAAGATCAAAGAGAGGGTGAGAGAACAAGAAAGAAAAAAAAGGAAGGTGGAGAAAGGAGAGAGAGAGAGAGACGAGGGTGCCTCTTATAAAGATAGAATGGAGAAAGTGTTTAGGAGAGAGGGATAAAGTGAGATAAGTGTGCGAAGGAGAGCTTATATAATGAGTGCGTAGAAGTGCGACAAAGGTATATAGAGAGGAGAAGATCTCAAGAGAGAGGAAGATAACAATAGAAAGAGGAAGGTTGATAGATAGAGAGAGCAAGAAAGAGGTAGAGAGAACTATGAGAGAGGTTGTTAGAAAGAGATTGACAGAGGGAGAGAGAGGAATAGAGAGGAATGGATAGATAGTCAGATAGAGCACAAGAGAGATAGAGTATGGGAGAGTGAGAGAGTGAGAGAGAAAGAAAGAAAGAGAGAGAATAGAGAGGGGAAGGGGGAGAGGGGAGGGAGAGAGAAAGCCAGAGAATGATAGATAAAGAAAGAAACCAAGAGAGGAAGAGATAAATGAGAGATAAGGAGATGGAGGAAGGATGGACAAATAAAAGGAAAAGAGAGAGAGAAAGTAAGGTAGGGAAGCTAAAAAACAAAAGAGAGGGACGGAGAGGTAGAGAAAAATAGAAAGCATAATGGAGGGAAAGCGAGAGATAGGGACGGAGGGATTGGGAGAGATAAAGAGAAAGATAGGTAGAGACAGAGAGAGAAGAGAGAGCAAAAGATAAAGAGAAAGATAGGTAGAGACAGAGAGAGAAGAGAGAGCAAAAGAGAGTGTGTAAAAAAAAGGAGAGCGAAAGACAGTGAAAGAGCGAGTGAGAATAGCAAGATGTAGAGAGAGCGAGGTAGAGAGCTATAAAGGGAGCTAAAGACAATGAAAAAAGTGAGACAAGCTGGAATCATCGAGGGTGAGGAAGACGCAAAGTGAGATAAAGAAAAAAAGGAAGTGAGAGAGGAATCAGTTGTGCAACATTATGGAGATTCTGAGATAGAAAGCAAGAGGGAGTAAGCAAGAATAATGGAAAGAGAGTCATGAAAGCAAGCGAGAGGGGAGAGTAAGAATGAGGGAGGGCAGGAGAGACATAAAAAACTTAGAGATTAAAATAATGAGAGAGTACAAGTAGGGGAGCGAGACAGCGATATGAAGAGAGGAGAGTTAGAACAAGGGTAAGGTCAAGAGAGTGAGAGATATGAAGGGAGAGAGAGAGAGGGAATGAGGGAGTTATGGAGTGAAAAAGCGAGAGAAGGAGAGAGAGAAGTGTGAGAGAAAGTGAGAAACATTGAAAGATAGAAAAAAGAGGGATTGAGAGAGAGAGAAAGGGAGCGAGAGTGAGAGAGAGCGAGTATGAGTTGTAGAGAAATAGAAAGTGAGAAAAGTGAGAGAAAAGAGAGCGAGAGAATAAGAGAGAGAGTAACACAGTAAGAAAAAGAGATGGAACAAAGAGTGAGAGATTGAGTGAGAGAGAGAGTGTGAAAGAAAGGGTTAGAAGGACGGAGTGTGAGAGATTGAAGGATATGGAGTGAGATGGATAGTAAGAAAAAAATATAGAGAAGTACGAGTGAGGGAAGATAAAACAAGAGAAAGCGTGCAAGAGAGGACAAGAAAATGAGAAGAGATAGAGAGAGAGGAAGAGGAAGGGGAACGAAGAGGGAGAGAGGGTGAGAGAAATAGGGATAGAGTATTTGTGAGAGAGATAGGGAAGGAGGGAGGGATGGGGGGAAGAGAAAGGGAGTGAGTGAGAGAGAGAGAGATGGGGATAAAAGAAAAAGAAATTTTGTGAGAAGAGAGAGAAAAGAAAGAGAAATAGATTAGAGTAGTAGATAGAGAGAACAATGAGTGAGAAAAACAGAGGGATAGAGTATGAGTGAAATTTAAGAGATGGAGGGAATGAGCATAGAAGAGAGTGAGCAATCGAGAATAGAGAGAAAGGAGAGTAAGGCAAGGGAGAGCTAGAGAGATCAAGCGAGAGAGAGTGTAAAAGAGGGCGAGACATTGAGAGAAAGGAAGGGAGCAAGTGAAAGGAGGGAGGGGTGGAGCCAGAGAGAAGAGTGAGTGAAAGTGAGAGATAATGAGAAAGAAGAGGGGGGAAAGAGAATACTACGGAGAGAGATTGAAAAAGAAAAAATGGAGAGAGAGCGATGGGGAGAGTGATGGGTAGAGGAAGAAAAATAGTGAGTAAAGAATGAGAAGAAAGACTGAGAAAAGAGAGTGTGTGAGAGAGAGAAAGCAAGATAACAAGAAAGAAGATGCAATAAATAGTGACAGAGTGAGAGAAAAAGAGAGAGGGATAATGGGAGAGAAATTGAAGAGAAAGAGAGAGGAACCAAGAGAGGGATAGAGAGAGTGAGAGTAAAATAGTGAGAAGAGAGAGTTAGGAGAGATAGAGTGACAGAGTGTGTGAGAAGGAGGGAGGGCAAAAAAATGAGTCAGAAAGAGAGGAGGAGCAAGGGAGATGGAGAGGGAGAGAGCGATAAAGAGGAAGGGAGAGTGGGAGGGAAAGATAGAAATAAGAGAGGAGATGGAGAGAGGGAGGGTTTGTCTGTGCAAGGGATAAAGGAAGAGAACAAGTGAGTGAAGAGAGAGAAGAGAGCGAAAATAATAAAAGAGAGGCCAATAGAGAGAGCAAGAGATGATAATTCGAGTAAAGGAAAAAGTCAAAGTGAGTGAGAGAGAAAGAGAGTAAGAAAAAGAAAGATAGAGGGGGAGTGAGAGATATTGAAGAGAGAGAGAGTGATTGAAAGAGAGAAAGAGAGGGTGAGAGAAAAAGATGGTGAGAAGTTAGAGTGAGGGAAGATAAAGCAAGAGAAAATGAGTGAGAGAGTGTGGATGAGCAAGATAATGAGGGGAGGGAGAGAAGGAAAGAGGGAAAGAGTGTGTAAAAGAGAGAAAGAGATAAGTGAGACATATAGGATTAAAAAATAGAGTCAAAGAGAGAGAGAGAGAGTGGAAGGGCGTGAGAGAGGGAGAGAGCGAACATATGAGGGATATTGAGAGAGGGTAAAAGAGATAAAGTGAGAGAGGTAGAGAGGAAGAGACAAGAAAAAGTGAGAAAAGAGAGCGAGAGAATATAGAGAACAAACTAAGAGAAGAGATAGAGAGGAGAAAGAGAAAAAGAGAGTGAGAGGGAGGGAGGAAGGGAGAGTGTGAGAATGAGCAAGGAGTAATAGAGTAAATGAGAGAGAGAGAGGAAAGATAGAGAAAAGAGAGGACGAGAGAGAGAGAGGAAAGATAGAGAAAAGAGAGAATGAGAGAGAGAGAGAGAAATATAAAAATTAAGGAAAAAAGGAAGCGAGAAGAGAGATGAATGGAAAGAGGGCAAGAGATAGAGCAGAACAGAGGTATGAAGGGTGTAAATGGAGAGTGCAAGTGGTAGAATTAGAGGGACCGAGAGTAAGATAGAGAGAGAGAGAGTGAGGGAGGTCGAGTGAGAAATGAGCAAAAGGGAGAGAGAGAGAGAGAGAGAGATAATGAGAGAAATAGATTAGAGGTGAGAGGTAAAGAGAGGGAGAGAAGGAGAGAGTGAGTCAGAGGTAGATAGGGAGAGAAGGGGTAGAGAGATGGGGTGGTTAGAGATATAGGGAGAGAGGGAGGTATAGAGCAAGCGAGAGAGAGTAAGAGAGAGGAAAGAGAGAGGGGAAAGAGAGAGAGAGACAAGAGCGAGAGGGATGGAGAGAGAAAGAGAGCAAGTGAGGGAGTGATGGTGGGAGAGGGAATGGGAGGAAGAGAATAAGAGTGAGTGATAGATAAGACAGATAGAAAAGAGAGGGAAAGTGGGAGAGAAAAATAAAGAGAGTAAGGGAAGAGAGAAGTGAGAAGAGAGAGCGAGGAAAGAAGAGAGAGGGGGAGAGAGGGAATAAACTAGGATGAAGGGTGTGAAAGAGAGAGTATAAGAGCTGTAATTAGGGAGAGAGAAAGAAGAGGGAGGGAGTGAGGAATGTAAAGAGAGAAAAGTGTGTGAGATAGGAAAGTATGAGAAAGAAAAGAGTGAGAGAGAATGAAAGAAAGTTGAGAGGTGATAGGGAAGGAGAGAGAGAGAGAAAGATAAGAAAGAGAGAGTAAGTGAGGGTGAGAGACAGGGAGGATGGTTTGCGATAGATGGAGGGAGGGAACGAGTGAGGAATGCAGGGAGTGATAAAGGACAAGAGAGAGGAGAGTGAGAGAGGGAAAGAAATTGAGAGAGTGAGATGGATTAAAAGATTGTGAGAGATATAAAGAGTGAGGTAGAGAGAGCATAATATAGGAAGAAAGAGGGGAAGAGAGACCGTTAGAGGGAGAAAGAGAGATAGAGACAGAGTGGGAGAGAGGAATAGATGAAGATATGAGGATTAAGTGAGTGAGGTTGACGGTATGAGAGAGAGTGTGCGAAAATAGTGAGAGATCGATCGAGGTTGAGTGAGGGAGAGATAAGAATGGAGAGTGAGTGAGAGAGCCAGAGAGAAATGTGCGAAGACGAAGAGTGAGAGGGAGGGAGAGGGACATAGAGTTAGAGAGATAATAAGAGATTGGAAAGGAGAGAGATATATGGGAGAAGTGAGTGAGAGAGAGACAAAGCATGAGTGAGATAGAGAGAGAAAGAAATAGTGAAAAGGCTGACAGAGATAATAAGATGATAGATTAAGAGAGAGTTAGGTAAAGAGGAAAGAATGACAGAGAAAGAGAAAGAAATAGAAAAGAGTGTGTGAGATTGAAAGAGAAATAATGAGATTGTTTGAGGGGAAGATAGAGATGAGAGACAGTAGAAAAAAGAGAGGTAGAAAGAGAGAGCAAGGCAAGGAGTGGGGAGATAAAGAGCTATTGATAGAGGAAGGGAAAGAGCAAGGACAAAGTGGGCAATAGATTGAGGGTGAGAGAGGTGTAAGAGAGATAGAGAGATAAGGAGAGAGACTCTGTAAGAGAGGTAGGTGGGGAGTGAGAGGTGGAGATGGAGAGCAAGAGGGAAAAATGAAATATGTATGAGAGAGGAGTGAGGGATAGAGAGGATAGAGATAGGAAATATAGATAAGAGAGGAGTGAGGGATAGAGAGGATAGAGATAGAAGTGAGGGAGGGAGAGCGGGACAAATAAGTAGAGATTGAGAAAGGAAATAATAGATAGAGAGGGAGTTGGGAGACAAAGATAGAGAAAGTAGAGAGAAAAGAGAAAGAGAGATTATAAGAGCAAAAAGATGGAGACAATGAGAAAAAGTGAGAGATGGAGGTGAGATAGAGAGAGAAAGAGAAAGTGATAGAGAAGAGAGTAAAGAATGCGAGAGCAAGATGTAGATTGTGAGAGAGCATGAGAGATAGAGAGAGGAAGGGAGAGAGGGGAAGTGAGAGAGAAGAGAGGTAGAGAGGAAGAGAGAGAAAGTGAGTAAGGGATAGAGGGAGAGAGAGAAAAAAAATAATAGTGACAAAAGTGAGATAGAATAGAATGAGTGTTAGAATGAGAAAGGAAGAGAGCGAGAAAGCAAGAGAAACAGAAAGTTAGATAGAACATGAAGAGAGATAAGACGAGCGAGATAATTATATTGAAAGGATAGAAGGAGCGAGAAAGGGAGAGGGACCTAGCGAGAAATACCGAGAGAAGATAGAGTGAGGGAAGAAATAGTAAAAGAGAGTGAGAAAGAGAGAGAGAGAGAGCAATTGATTGAACGAGAGGAGAGGGGGCGGGTTAAGAGTTAGAGATGGAGAGGGGAGAGAGAGTGTGTGTGTGCAGATAGAGGTAGAGAGAAAGTAAATAAGGAGCGAGAAGAAATAGCGATAGAAAAGAGAGCAAGAGAATGATAATGAGAGCTATATTTGGTAGTGAGATAGAGAGATCAAGACAAAAATGTAGAGGGAAGAGAGAGTGAGGGAAGAGGGAGCAAGAGAAAGAATGATAGAGGGAGAAAGAGCAAGAGGATCATGGGAGGGGAAGAGGAGAGATAGCCGAAGGGAGGGAGAGAAAGGAAGTGAGCTCAAGAGAGAGGGAGAGAGCAAACGAGAGAGGGAGAGAGAGCATGCAAGGGTGTGAAATGGAGAGCAAGTGATAGATAGCGCGATGGAGAGAGAGAGTTATATGTAGTAGAGAGTGTGAGCAAGATAGAGAAAGGGGGTAAAGAAAGGGAGAGATCGGGATGAATAAAGAGAGAAAAGTTTGATAGTATGTGTGTGTGTGAGAGAGAGAGAGTATGACAAAGTGTTTGTGAGAGAAGGGAGAACAAAAGAGAGGAGTGAGAGATAGAAAAAGAAAGAGATAGAGAGAGCAAGAGAAGCGAGATGGGGTGATGGGAAGGAGGGGAAGAGAGTGATAGAAAGAAAATAAAATAGAGGGGGAGGGGAGAAAGATGGGGAAGAACAGGAGAGCGAAAAATAAAGCAAGAAAGATGGAGAGATTATGAGATGAGTGAAAGAGGTTAAGGTAAAAATAAAAGAATGTATGTGGAAGAGAGAGAGTCTGTGTGAGATATTTCAAGAATAAGATAGCTTGAGAAATGTTGAGTGGGAGAGAGGGATATATATTGAGAGAATATAAGAAAGAGAGAA
>NEWO01001617.1:44649-54690 GCA_003013225.1 Phalaenopsis aphrodite
GAAAGGATAGTCAAAGAAGAAAATAAATATAAGAGTGAGATGAATGCAAGGGAGATTAAGAGGTAGATAGAGGGGGAAGAACAAGTGTGTCAGAAGAAGAAAGAGAGAGAAAAAGAAAGGAGGAAAGAAATATATAAAAGGGTGGAGTAGGCTAAGAGAGAGAGAGAGAGAGTTAGAGGGTGGCAAAAAGAAAATAGTATAAAGGAAGAGAGAGGGAGCATAAGAGAGAGAGAGATAGCAATATAGAGAAAGTGTGGGAAAGAGAAAAAGGGAACAAGAGAATAGAGACAGTGAAAGAAGAGGGAGAGCAAGCTAGAGCAAAGAGAAAAATTGAGAAAGCTGAGGAGGGATAGATGGAGGGAAGATCAAAGAGGGAGAGTGAGAGAAGAAAAGTGGAGGGAAAGTAAGAAGGAAGGAGGGTGAGATAGATAGCAAGAGAGAGTGAGAAGAGAAAGTGAGATAAAAAGAGTGATAGAGGAGAGATACAAACAACAAATAGATAGAGAAGGGAAAAGAGAACAAGCAAGTGACAGAGCTTGAAAGAGAGAGTAAAACAAAGAGAAAGGGAGAGATGGAGGGGAGAGGCATATAGATAGAGCTAGAGAGGATGGGCAAGAGAGAGAGAAGAGATAGGGTGAAATTAGCAGAGTGAGAGAGAGAAGAAAGAGACAGAGTAATAGGGAAGAGAAAGACAAAATCAGAGATAATTTGGGAGAGAGCTGGAGAGTTTGAGACTGACAAAAGTATTAAATGAGAGGATGGGTGGGAGATAAAGAACGAGATACAATGAGGAGTAAGATAAAGAGATAGAGGGAAGAAGATTGAAAGTGAGAAATAAAGAAAGAGTAGTGAGAAATAGTAAGATAAGGAGAGTATGCGAAGAGAGACATAGAGAGAGGTAAGGAGGGAGAGATGTTAGGAGGAGGGAGGGAGGGACAAGAGAGAGTGAATATGAGGGATGGAGTGAGGGAGAGAAAGTCTTTGGTAAGTAGAGAAAGAGTGAGAGAGAGCATAAGAGAGAAAAGAAATAGATTGAGAGAGGGAGGGAGGGAATGAGAGTGGAAGAGTGCTGTAAAGAGAAGATTTAGCAAGAAGAGAGAGAGAAAAGATACAAATAGGAGTCCAAGAGAGAAGAGACACAATCGAGTGAGTTAAGGATAGAGGCAGGGAGGGTGGATGGATAAAGAGAGCTGAGAGTAGGAGAACAGAGATAGGGAGTGTGAGAGACCAGAAAGAGGGAGGAGAGATCGAAGAGAAGGAGAAAGAGCAAGATACAAGGAAGAGAGTGATGGAGTGAAGAAGTGATGGAAGACATGAGTGAGGGAAAGGAAGAGGGAGGCAGAGAAAAAGAGCAAGAAATAGAAAGAGAAGAATAGAGAGTGAGAAAGACAGAGAGTGGTAAAAGAAAGAGTGAGATTGAGAGAGAAGAGAGAACAAGAAAAGAAAGATGTTAGAGAAATAGAGAAAGGGAATGACAACAAAGATGTTAGGAGAAAAACAAAGAGATGGAGAATATGATAAGAGTTTGTCAGTAAGAGAGAGAATGAGAGAGAGAGAGAGAGAGAGAAAAGGAGTGATAGCATGAAATATAGGAAAACGATAATGAAATTAAAGATGAGTGAGGGACTGAAGATAATGAGATAGAGAGAAAAAGTGGGAGGGAGGTAGTAGGAGAGAGAGTGGATGGGAGAGATAAAAGCGAGAGAAATGGGATGAGAGATAGATAAAGAGAGATAGATATAGAAAAAATGAGGGATATATTGAGATCAATGTGGAGGTATGGATTGGGAGGTAGGGAGGGAGAGAGCGAGGGATAAAAAGTGGTAAGGAGAACAGAAGAAAGAGGGAGAGTGGGAGAGTGAGTGCGGATTGAGTGAGAGTGAGGGAGCGAGAGTGAAAGATAGGAGCATTGTGGTGGGAGAAAGATAATAGAGATAGAAAGAGTCATAGATATTGAAACAAGGAAGAAAATTGAGCAAGAAAAATAGAGCAGTGAGATAAGAAAAGAATTGGAAGAGATAAGGAAAGTGATAAAAAGTTATTGAGTCGAGGTGGAGATAGGTAGAGAAAGGTAAGAAATAAAAGAGCGAGAGGCAGTGATAAGAAGAGAATAGGAAGAGAGGGAGGTAGGATGGAAGGGATAGATAGAAAAGAAAAGCATGAGGATGATAAAGCTAGGGAGAGATAGAGAGAAAGAAAAACGTGAAAGTTAAATAAAATAGATATATGGAGTGAGAGGGATTAACATGAAGGGAGGGAGGAAGGGAGAGCGTGGGTGAGAGAGGACAGAGATGAGAGAAAGAAGAGTGACATAGAGACGAAGAGAGGGTTGGATAAAGAGAGCGAGATAGAGTAGATGAGAGAGAGAAAGAAAAGAGGGAGCAAGAGAATAATGAGAGTGGGATAATAGAGAGAGCATGCTTGAACGAGAAAGAGACAAAGAGAGAGAAATGAAAGAAAAGAGGCATAGAGACCGAGAGAGAGGGGTAGAGGGAGTGAGGGAGAGAGATTAAAGAAATGGATTGAGAGGGAGAGTGAGAGTTATTTAGCACGAGAGAGAGAGAAATAGAGAGAAAGTTTTATAATAAGAGAGAGACCATGAGGGAGGCAAGGTCGGAGAGGAAGAGAAAGATGGAGAGAGAGGAGAGATAGTAAGGAGAGGAGGAGAGAGAGTGATAGAGAGATGGGGATAGCAGGAAGAGAGCAAAATTAGTGTACGTGAGTGGGAAAAATATAAAGCGAGAGAGAGTGAGGGCGCAAAGGAATAGATGTGGTAAGAAATATTGTAAAAGAAACAAAGGGCAAGAAAGGAAATAGATAAAAAATAGAGTAAGAGAGAGAAAGTGAGAAAGAGGGAGGATGGGCAAGGGAGATAGTGGGAAAGAGGATGAAAACAAAAATAAGAGATAGGGAAGAGAGAAAGGAGTGAGAGAGAGAAAGAGAAAGAAGTGAACGAATAAAAGCATTAGGGAGAGAATGAGAGAGAAGGGATGAGAGAAGGAAAGAGAAAGGATGGAGAAAGATAGAGAGAGAAAAAAGGAAAAAGAGAGATGCAGTAGAGTAAGAGAAAGAAAGAGGGGATGAAGAGTAAGGGATGGTGAGAGACAAATAGAGAACAAATATAAGAGAGTAAGAGAAGAGAGAGAGCGAGAGATAGATAAATATTGAATGAGATAGAAATGACGAGCATTCAAGAGAGAGAGATTGAAAAAGAGGGGAGTGGGGGTATAGAGCAAGAGAGTTAGAGGTAGGTAGGAAGGTAGGGATGGAGGGAGGGGAGAGAGGGCGAGGAAGGGAGAGCAGAAGAGGGTGGAAGAGAAAGGGACATAGAAACAGAGGAGAGATAAAAGAGACATATCAAGTGTGAAAGAGATAGACAATAGAAGGGAGAGAGATCAAGTGAGCGAGGGAGCGTGGGCGATAGTTATAGTAAAGTGAGTGAGGGAGGGGGAGAGCAAGAAACAAAGGGAGGGACAGGAGAGGGTGCTTGTGAGGGATGGAGGAAGGGCTGGAGAGAGATAGAAAGAATGAAGAGAGATATAGTGAGAAAGGAGGGAGGGAGAGGGAGTGAGAGGGATGGATGAACAATGAGCAAGAAGATAAAAAAGAGTTACTTAAAAGAGAGAAGATAAAAAAAGAAAAACTTAATGAGAGGGGATGCGGTTGAAGATAAAGAGAGAGGTGAGTGAGGGAGGAGAGAGGAGCAAGGGGGAGAGAGTGAGAGAGACAAGAGGGAAATAAAAATGAGAGAAAAGAGAGGAAAATGAAAGACGACATGGGAGTGTGGAGGTTGTTTAAGATGGATAGAAGGAGGGAGGGAGTGAAGTAATATTGGAAGACATAAATAAGTGAAAGGTAGTGAGAGGGAGAGAGGAAGAGAGAGAAAGGAGATGAAGGGAGAGAGGAAGGGAGGGAGAGAAGGAGAGAGAGAGGGAGGGAGAAAAGGTGAGTAATAAAGAGAGAGAGTGAGAAAGTGAGAGACACTTAGTGAAGCAAAGAGAGTGAGAGAGTAAAGGTAAGCGAGAGAAGAGAGAGCAGCTAAAGAGAATGAAGGCAAATAGAAGTGAGAGACATATAGAAAGGAAGAATGAGATGAGAGTTCATGAGAGAAAAGAGGGAGAGGGAGAAGAGATAGAGGGATTGAGAGTAAGAAAAATTAAAAGAGGATGACATAGATGAGAAAGCTAGAGGAATAATATAAGGGAGAGGGATAGAAGACTACACAAGATAGAGAGATAGTATAGTGCAAAAGAGGCAGGAAATGACAAAAGAGGGATACCGAGAAAAGGGGAGGGAGATGGGCTATTAAAAAGAGCACGAGAAGGCGAGTGAAGAATGAAGAGTAAGTGAGAGTGAGAGATAAAGAGAGATGGAGTAAGAGAGACTAAGGGAAGAAAGAGAGATAGAGCAAGAGCAAATGAGAGAGAGAAAGTGCAAGGATAAAGAGAGAAAGATCGAAAGAGGAATAGAGAGAGATGGGGAGGGAAGAGAGAGAGGGAATGATAGCAAAGATTTTAGGAGAGAAACAAAGAGGTGGAGAATATGAGAAGAGATAATGAGTAGAGACAGAGAGAGAGGGAAGGATAGCATGAGATATAAAAGAAAGATAAATAAATTAAAGATGAGTGAGCATTTGAAGAGAGTGAGATAGAGAGAGAAACGGTGACAGAGAGAGAGTGAGGGTGGTAGTAGAGAGAGAGAGTGGATGGGAGAGATAAAAGCGAAAGAAATGGAATGATAGAGAGATAGAGAGAGATAGATATAAAAAATGTGGGATGGAGTCAGATTTAGGTAGAGGTATGGATTAGGAGGAAGGAGGGAGAGAGCGAGGGAAGAAGAGTGGTGGAGAGAACAAAAGAAAGAGGGATAGTAGAGCAGTGAGGGTGGATTGAGTGAGAGTGATGGAGCGAGATTGCAAGATAGAGGCGTTGTGGGGGAGGAAGAGAATAAAAATAGAAAGAGTCATAGAGACTAGGACAGGGAAGAAAAGAGAGCAAGAAAAATAGAACTAGTGAGATAAAAAGAGAATGAGAAGAGAGGGGGAGAGCGATAAAAATGTATTGAGGCGAGGGAGAGATGGGAAGAGAAAGGTAAGTAAATGAAAGAGTGAGAGGTCGTGATAAGAAGAGAATAGGAAGAGAGGCAGGTAGGATGGAAGGGACAGATTGAGAAGAAAAGCATAGGTTGATAAATCTAGAGAGAGAAAAAGATGAAGGGAGGGAGTAAGGGAGGGAGAGTGGGTGAGAGAGAGGAAAGAGATGAGAGAGAGAGAGGGTAGGATAAAGATATCGAGATAAAGTGATAAAGAGAGAAAGAGAGAGAAAGAAAAGAGAAAGTGAAAGAGTAGTGAGAGTGAGATAATAGAGAGAGTAAGCCGTAACGAGAAAATGAAAGAGAGAGAAATGAAAGAGGAGAGACGTTGAGAGTGAGAGAGTGGGGAAGAGGGTGTGAGGGAGAGAGATTAGAGAAATAAATGGAGAGGGAGAGTGAGATTGATTTAGCACGAGAGAGAGATATAGAGAGGGAGAGAAAGAGGGAGAGAGGAGATAGAGTAAGAAAAGGGGGAGGGAGAGTGATAGTGACCTAGGAAAAGCAAGAAGAGAGGGAGCACGAGTGTACGTGAGAGGGAGGAAAATAAAGTGAGGGAGATTGAGAGAGCAAAGCAAAAAATATGGGAAGATAGATTGCACCTTTCTCATTCTTATTCTGTCCTTTCTCTTTAGCTCAAATATTTCTATTTCTATCCCTCCCTCCCTCCCACCTTCCCTCCTTTTCTCTCTCTCTCTTACAAAATCTTTATTCCCTCCCTTAATATTTTTCTATGACTCAACATCCTTAGCACTCTCTCTTAATATTTTCACCTTTCTATTCTACTCTCTTTCTTTGCCACTCCTATTCTCACTCCCACTTTATCTCTCAACCATTATTAGTCCTCCTCTCTCCCTCTTCATCTTTATCTCTATTTCCCTCTCTATGACTCCCTATATCTTCCTATTTGTTGCTTTTTCTTTCTCTCCCTCCTTCCCTCCCTTCCTTCTCTCTTACTTTATCTCTTTCATCTCTTCATCTTTCTCCCTCGCTCTCCTTCTTACTCTCACTCTCATTCTATTAAAAAGTCTATATCTCTCACACCCTCTTGTTTATCTCTCAATCAATCTCTCTTGCCTTTCCTCCCTCACTCTTTGTCTTTCTATCACTCCCTCTCTCCTCCTCTCTTTTTATTGCTCCTACTTCTCTCAGGTTCTTTCTCTCACTCTCTATTGCAATCTCTATCTCCCTTTATCTCTCTCTCTTGCTCTCCCACTCTCTTTCTCTCTTTGGCTCCCTCTCTTATTTTCTATCACTCACTCTGTTTCTTGCTTGCACTCTCTATTTCACCTCTCACTCTTCCCTTTTTCTTCTCTCTTCCCATCCTTCCCACCCTCTCTCTCCCTTTATCCAATTCCTTACCTATCTACACAACTCTTTCTACCCCTTGCTCTTTCTACCACTCTCACTTGCTCTTTCCCACACTTCTTTTATCTCCTTCTATATTTTCTCTCTTTCTCTCACCATATCTCCCTCCATCCTTCTCTCCCTCACTCTCTTCTTCTCCTCCCTCTCCCACTCTATCCCTCTTTCTTTTCTCTATCCCTCCAATGCTCTTTTGTCTCTCCCTTCATTACTCTCACTCTTTCTCACCCTCTTATGTTGTTCTCTATTCTCTTAGTTTTGTTCTTCCTCTCTCCATCTCTCTTTCTCTCTATTCCTTCTTTAGTTCTCTTACTATCTCCCCTTCATCATTTTCTCTCCCTCGCTCTTCCTCCCCCTCTCTATCTCTCTCCCTCTTACTCTCTTTTCTCTCACTAACATTTCTCTCCAATATCTTTCTTATTCTCACTATCCCTCAGTCTTCCTATATCTCCCTTTCTTACTCATAATACCATTCTCTTACCCTCACTTCCCTATAATTTCCTCCTGCTGCTCTCACTCTCTTTCCCTCACTCACTCCTCCCTCTCTTCCTTGTTCTCTTTCTCTCTCCCTTAATTGTTTTGATTATCTCTTTCACTCCTCCCTCTCTGTCTATCACGCTTGATCTCCCTCTTTTCTCTCTTTTCTCACTGTCTCCCCCTATATATTACTCACTTTCACTCCCTTTTCTTTCTACCCTCTCACCTGTCCTCCCTTTCTCTCTGCCATTCTCTTCATCTCTCTCTCTTACTTTATCACTCTCCCTTTAGCTCTACCTCCCTCTCAGTCCATCTCTCTTCCCTCTCACTATTTCTTTATCACTCTCTCTAGCTCTCTCCATCATTCTCCGTCCATCTCTCTCACTATTTCTTCCTCCTTTTCTAGCTCAATCTCTGTTTTCTCTCTTTTCTCTCTCTAGCTCTCTCCCACTCTTCCCATCTTTCTCACGCTCCCTCCTTATTACTCCCTCTTTCTCTTGCTCTCTCTCACTCTCTCCCTTTCTTTGCCTCTCCAAATTCTCTCTCTCAATCTTCTAATAGATTCACCCTCCTTCTCTCTTTTCCTCTCACCCTCTCTTAGTCTACATCAATCTAATTATGTCTCACTCTATTCAAGTCACTCACATTCTCTCTCTCCTCCCTCTCTTACCTCTCACTCTCTCTATCTCTATGTTTCATGCTCTCTTCTCTACCCTCTCGCTCACTCATCACTCTCTCCCCATTTTTAACTCCTACCCTTGTTGTTTTTTCTCAACCTCTTAATCTCTCTTTTTCTTTGCTCATTCTCACTCTCCCTCTTTATCTCTCTCCTCTCTTTGTACATCAATCTTATGCTCTCTCTTTCTCTTTCTCACTCTCTCTCTCTCTCACTCCATGGCCATTCTCTTTTTACTCACCCTTTTTCTTTGTCTATAAATCTCTACCTAATTCTCCCTTACTCTTTCTCTCTCTCGTCTCTCTCTCCATCACACCCTCTCGCATTATTCTCCATCTCAACCCCTCTCCATCCCACACACTCTCTCAATATTCTTACCTTGAGTGAGAGGGGTGAGAAAGATAGAATGAGAGAGAAATAGAAACAAAAGAGAGAGTGAGGGAAGCAAGAGTGAGAGAGAGAGTGTGATAAAGAGAGATAAAGATGTGTGTAAGAGAGAGGGAGGGAGTGGAACTGGGAGGGAAAAGGAGAGAGAGAAAAGCATAACAGAAAGAGAGAAATAGTGAGAGAGATAAGCGAGAGGGAGAGAAGAGAGCAATACAAAGATATAGTGAAAAGTGAGAAAAAGAGAGTGGGCGGTAAAGAAGGAGAAAGAGTAAGCAATGACAGCGTGGAGTAAGAGTGATAAAGGAGAGAGCAAGAGAACCAAAAATAGAGACAGTTAGAGGAGGTGAGAGAGATTAGAGAGAGAGTGGGAGCAACAACATGAGAGAAGGAGAGTGAGGAAAGAAAGAGCAAGAGTGAGAGTGAGTGAGAGAAGAAGACATTGAGTGAAAGAGAGAGGGAGAGAGAGGGAGGGAAATGAGAGAGAGCAGAAGAATGAGTGAGAGAGTATCGTGAGGATTAAAGAGTGAAAGGGAGGGAGTAAAGTGAATGAAATTGAAGAGAGAGAGAAGCTGAGAAAGGGAGGAAAAGGGAGAGAGAAATAGAGAGGAGAATCTTTGAAGGAAGAGTGAGGAAGAGAGATGAAGTTAAAAAGGGAGCAAGGGAGGGGGCCACAGAGAGAGAGAGAGAGGGAGGGAGAGAAAGAGTGATAGAGGAGAGAGTAACATATGGTAGTAAGAGAGAGAAAGAGGGAGGAAGTGAAAGAGATTTTTGAAGAGAGTGAAGGAAAGAGGGAGAGTTACTGAGAGAGGAATAGAGAGAAAAGAGAGTAAATGACGCACAAGAGAGAATGAGCTTGAGGGAGAGAGAGTGGGAGAAGAAAAATATTGGGAGAAAGGGGGTGAGATGGAGAGAGACAGGAAGAGAGTGAGGAAGAGAGAGAAGGAAAGAGGGAGAATATTGAGTGAGAAAGAGAGAGAGTGTGAGGAAGAGGGTAAGAGTGAAAGTAAAATTCAGTAGAGAGTAGCAATAGAGGGAGAGAGAAAAAAAATAGAACAGATTGTAAGGGAAGACAAAACAAAATAGAAGGAGCAGAAGAGAATGAGTAAGAAATGAGAGACAACTAGAAAGAGAGAATGAGAAAGGAAGGAAGTAGGGGATAGAGAGAAGAGAGGAAGAGTGGAAGTGAGAGAAAGAGAGATAAATATATGAGGAGAGTGAGAGAGAGAAGAGAGAGATCAAATGAGAAGTTGTAAGGAGGAGAGTAAGTGAAAAGGAGGGATGAAGGGAGAAAGGAAAAATACAGGGAGCTAAAGAGGAAGAGAGTCAGAGAGAGAAATACTGAGAAGGAAATGGACAACAACTAAAAAAAGAGCAAGAGAGATAAAGAAAGGGAGTTAAAGAGATTGTGCGAGAGAGAAAGTGTAAAAAGGTTTGAGGTTGACAAAATAAGAGGGAGGAGGGAGGATGATCAAGAATGAAATTAATGAGGAAATTTGAGGGAGCAAAAAAGGGAGAGAAAGAGTGAGGGAGTGAGAGTGAGAGTTAAATTGAAGAAAGACAGAAAGAGCGGGAGAGAAATAGAAGGAGAAGAGAACGAGAAAAGACAAAGCAAGAAAGACAACAGTTGTGTGGAATATAAGAAGCGAGAGGGAGAGATGGGGGAAGGAGGGAGAAGCAGAGTGAGATGTGTGAGAGAACGTGAGGAAAAATGAGAGTTAGATGAGGGTAGAGTGAACAGAGAGTGACTAAGCTAGAGGGAAAATCTTGAGAAACAGAAGAGAGCAATTTAAGGAGAAGTAAGGATAGAACATAGAGTGGGACAGAGATTGAGAGAGGGAATGGGTGAAAAGAGAGAGGCAGAGGGAGTAAGTGAGATGATTAATAAGGGAGATAAAGAGAGCGAGAGTGGGAGTGGGACAGAGAGTGTAAGAGAGAAATACAGAGAAAATAGAGAGAGAGTGAACATAGAGCATGAGTGATTCAGTAAACAACAAAAAGGGAAGGAGTGTAATATGATGAGTAGAGATAGAAAGAGGACATAGGAAGGG
>NEWO01001619.1:19618-34476 GCA_003013225.1 Phalaenopsis aphrodite
AGTTATATCATTTCTAGGCATTGGAGCAAAAATGTCAAAAAGAATGAAATTTGGAGCCAAATTAATGAATTTTGGAATTTTGGCTCATGATGCACCAGATTGGCACATGTTGTGCCATTATAGAGAGCCGGCGCTTGATGCGCTAGATTTGGTGCATTATGCGATAGAGATGAATTTTTGCGGATTATTGCTGCTCGAGATGAATTTTGCATGAATTTTCAAAGAGACACTTGTTCTACACACTCCTTGGAGTCATTCAATGCATTTAGACACTTTAGAAGGCTCTTTTATGAAGAGATAGTCTCTTACATCAAATGACACATTTTTTGAATTCAAAAGAGTTGACTTTTGGGGAAAATTTTGGAGTGAATTTTGAATTCCTTTTGAAAGGAGGCAGCCCTTAATAAAAGAAGAAGACTTGAAAAAGTTAGGAGAGAGTGGTAAGGGGGACGAAAAGGCAAGAAGGTGGTGGCGTGAAAGGCAAGGAGAGGAGATTTTCTTCTAGGGTTGTAAGAAGAAAGGGAATGTGAGAGTTTTCTTCTTCATTATACTTTTAAGAGAGAATTGAGTGTGTTTGTAAAGAGAGAGAGACTTGGAGAGAACTTCTATGGATTTTCTTGGGAAATATTGTGAGATAAGTTGTCTTTTATTTCTTTTATTTTGTAAACTTGTTTCTATATATGAAATTCATGTTTTGTTGCATCTTTCTCATGAATTCTAAGTAGTCTTCTTTATCCTTCTCTCTACTTTGAGATATTTTTTTGTGAAGAATTTATTTTATTTTCTATGATTTTAAATGTTAATAATTTGTGATAATTTGAATTCTGATCTTCATTTACTTTTTGATCTGGCCAATTGAAATGTTAAAACATGTTGAGAAACATATGTTATAAAAAGAGCTATGATTTCTACAATAGGGGGAGAGTCATATTTGATTTCATGGGAGAGTATGTCATCTATGGAATTGAGTGCAAATAAATAAGGAAATATATTTTGTTGGATGCAGAATTAGAGATTTTAAGGTGACAGATTAAAATCCACAATTTGGTCTAGTTGATTAGAAACTAATATGAGATTGTTAGCCCTCAGGAGAGGTAGTTGTGGGAGCTCTAGAGTGACAACCTGTATCCTCTTAGCCTAACCACAGAATTAGGGACCAAAGTCTGGATTAGTCATTGTTTTATAGCACTCAGAAGAGGGTAAAGAATGAGATTGCTCGTATTTGGCTCAAAACAATTTTTTATATATTTTTAATTGATTTTAATTTCTTCACAATCCATTTACTCATTGTAAAGGGGAAGGATGCTTTCTTAAATTTGAATCTTCCATCAACAAAAATTTTGTTTAATTTTTGTAATTTTACTTTTGAAAGTTTAGTTTTTAAGTTAGTTAACTTTGTTCTTTCAACTGCATTTAATATAACATTCACTTTAATAGTTAATATTCAAACTTCACACTCTACTTTTATTTTTGTATTTTTAAGTTATAAAATAATTTAAAGAATTTTCTTATAGGTTTTTCCAATCTCCATATGGGATGGATATCGAGGACTCCATTAGAGCCCTTTATTACTTGAGCGATATGTATAATTGCGTTGATTCTAAAGTTGATTTGATAGTTTAGAAAGAGTTTTAAAGATAAATTATTTTCATAAAAGGTATTTTTGTTGGGATTGTATTGCATATTTTTTCTTATATCTGTCATGTGTATTTTATAATATTGAAAAATACTTGCAATATTACACACTAAATCAGACTGCATCAGTTGACGACGTTAAATATAGCGCTTCATGAGAGACACTCCATGGTTATCTTTGTGTTAGTTTGTTGTCTTTATGTTAGTGAGAGTGATTATTTTTTAGATTGATTAGTTATGAGTGATATGTTGGATTGCTTGATTGTATGCTAGTAGAATTAGATTTGATGTTTCTCTTTGTTTTGTTTTCACTAATGTTATTGAAATGCTGGTGTATTCCCATTTTACTAGTTGTACAGGACATTATTTGTTAAGGTTTGTAAATTTAAAATATTTCTAGATGAATGTTTCGATGCTTTTAATAATTTCTATGTTGATACCTACACTGTTAGTTAGACTTTCTTCTAGTTCATTTTTTTCTTCTAGCATGTGTAGTTTATATTTACTTTCTGCTAAATATTGTTATATCATGTGGAATACTTGTAAACTTTTCTGATAGTCTTATGTGGTAGCATGTATTTATGAGCTATGATTTTTCTTGCTACTTATATGATTCATTACTTGTTGTTATACATGCCAAAAATCAAGTTAGATGGGGTGGGGGGAGGTGAAGAGAAATCTACATAAAAATTAATTTTTTTCCCTCAGTAGATTACATATTAAGTTGATTTAGTTGCAAAATGATTTGTGATATGTGGTGTTAACTACAAGTTACTTTAATTTGGATTTTGGGAATGAAATAGAAGACTTTTTTGAAATACTTCGTAAAAAAGATTATGCTAAAATTAAGGTATTTAGTAGAAAATTATTGAAAATGATTTTACTATTTATAATAAAAAAATAAATTGTATTTTTGAAAAATTAAGGATTCTTAGATTTTGTTGACCTCACTTTTGGTTTAGGTCTAATTTTTCTTCTTTAGTACCCTAGGTATAGCCATTGGACTTCTCTGTTAACTATTCCTAGAGGAATAGAAAGGAATCCTCACCCTTATAAATTCTAAACTCTTCTTTGTTCAACTTGAAGTTCCACATATTGGTCCTAACCTTTAGCACTTAAAAGGTGGGGTCAATATGGGGGAGCTCAAGGTGAGTTCCGACAGGATTACCTGACCTTAGGGTTAGCACTCTGGTGGTGTGGTCTTGGTTACTCTCACACACACGCCTGCACATTACACTTCCACTCACTACCTTAAGCCCAAGCCTACCTCACTTAGGTCCCTTGGTCTTTTGGGAGACTCATATAGATGGTCCCCTAGACCCACTAACCCTAGGCTAGTTTTTAACTAAGAACAGTGCATGGAGGACCCAAAGCATGGAATTTTATTGGTCCATGGCTCAAGCAAGGTGATTTACACCACAATTTTACCAAAATAACAAACTTAGCCTTTTGCCCCTAAATCTACCCAAATTACCAAATTGCCCTTGAAAGCCCAAAATTGGCCAAAATTTTCAAAATTACTCAAAAAAACCCAAATTTATTCAAAAATCATTTCAAACCATTTGAAACTATCCAAATTGAGTAAAACACAACAAAAGTTTCAAAATTATCAAAATACCCTTCATTTTGCGAAAATTACCAAAACACCTTTGGTAACTTAAATTGTCCCAAAGCCTTAAAAATCACTTCAAATGTTTCTAGAATCAATTTGAACCACTCCATTGAGCTTAATTTAAGCAATTTGACCAATTTTGACCAAATGCCCCAAATTGCCTTAAAAGGCCCAATTACCCCAATTTACCCCTAATGTCCACCAATTTTATCCTAATTTTCCCCAATTTCAATTAAAAACTATAATTAATCATGACCATGCATTATTTTGACTAAATACAAGCCCAATTGACCTAAATTGAAATTTAATTTCAACTTAAATCAAAAAGCCCTAATATGATCCATGACCAAAATCTCACTCAATTGAACCTCCAAAGTTATCCAATTGCCCCAATTTTGAATCACAATCTCTTTAAAACATTTATACACACAAAATTGAACCTTAAATTGGCCTTGGTAAACCCTCAATTTCACTCAAACCCAACTTGGACCAAAACCCCCAATTTTGCCCCAATTTGGCCATGTCTCCAAATTGAACCAAATTGAACCCCATAACCCTAAATTTCCACCCAATTCATATCTAAAACTCTTCATGATAATCCTTAGGAATAATTTGAACCATCAATTGGGCCTTAGCCAAACTCTATCCTAACTCAAACCCAAGTCTAACCCAACACCCCCAAAATTGACCAAGTGCCCAAATTTTACTAAATTGACCCCTCTAAATCAATTCAAAATCCCTCCAAATCTTTTATAAACTCTTTGTGAAAATCATCCACACCCAGTTTCTCAATAAATTGAGGTCAATGTCATGGCTAGCCCAATCTAAACCCAACTCCAAGCCAATTTGACCCATCTTGAACTCATGCAGAAAAAATAATCAAGCCATGCCAAATTGATCAAACTAAAGCTTCTATAGCCACCTTCTAGACTATAGTGACTAGGCTAGACTCACCTATCCCACTCTACATGAGCAATGGAATAATGGTACCTTGATTTAGGGGTTTTCACCACATTTTTTGGCCTAAACTGAAATATCTTTGCCATCATGCCTTACCATTAGTGTTTAACCATCATTAAGCACCCCTAGCCTCCCTGAGCCCAGAAGTGACCTAACTCTGTTCAGCCACCACCTCACCTGCTTGAAAAACCTAGCCCAAGGGAGCCCCAACTAGCTAAAACCAAAAATTAAACTTCCTTGAGTTGGTTCATTGGCCATTAGAGCATTTCTTCCCTCCACCTTAGCAAGCTTTAGCACCCAATGTCAAGCTCTGAGCTCCACCAAGTAGCCAATGGCTATAAATTGAACTCTCCATTATTAAAGAAAAAAAAGCTAGAAACCTTAAGGAAACTCTGCCAAAATCTCATCAGAGCCTCTCCAAACCTTCCTAAGTCCACATAGCAAATTTCCTCAATGAAATTTGCCCTTAAATCAGGACAGATTTCTCCACAGCTCCATAGTGAACTAAACTCCAATTAAACTTTTACACATCATCCTTTGAGTGAGAGGAGTTGATTCCCCAAAAAATCCCCATCACAGAGAGCCTCTAGCCTAGCTCTAGACTAACACCCAAAATCGTCTTTGATCAAAATCATACCTAAACATTTCATAACAACCCAGGAGTTCATCTGGAGGTTAGTTGGACCCATTCAAAGCTTCTACATCTATCTAATTGAGGCATCCCCTCTCAGACAAAGGTATTCAGCTTTAACCCTAAATCGAGCTTAGATTGATTCTGCATACGTATATATTATATTTCATGCTAGATAAACCCCATAGATAGGTGTGTCTTAAGTAGATGAAGGTGTAGGAACAAACCTGAGGTGATTTAGTTCAGATTAGCTCGAGATCTTAATGTTTTAGTATGGACGGCTTACGGGTTAAGTCATCGGGGGACGATGAATCATAGTCGTCCGATCACGCATTTATCGTTTGAACGGTTGAGATCGGGTTGGATGGACTCTTGGTACGTGAACCACGGGATGCATGGTGCTGAGGTGGTTAACTATGTCAAATAGTGGAGCGCCACGTGGAGAGCTCGGAGAGGATGAGGTTGCACTGGCGATTGGTTTAAATAGAAAAATATGGATTTTTTAAATTAATTTAAATGCTAGAACTTTGAAAATTCATATCTTTTCATAGAAAAATTTTAAAAATAAATTAAAAAACCCACTTGTTCAGTGAATAGAGGAGAATAATGTGGACTAAAAATAAAAATTATTTATTGACTCTTTGATTTTTAATTAATGAAATACTCTCTATGGTATTTCAATTCATTTTGACTAATCATTTCTCACCATAGTTTGAAATTTTTAGGTTTTGTTCCTCATGACAGAGGCTATGTTCTCTGATTTTTCCAAGGTTAGAGGACATCTTTGTGCTTGTAACCCTAATTTTCAAGCTAAGATGACTATTTTGGCTTAAATTAATTACATAAATTGAAATATCACTTGGAAAATTATGGAATAAATTTTAGTAGGTTTTTGTAGTCAAAGGAGATGATGGTTTGAATAATTTTGTACATTTATTTAATTAAGTGTGTATATCTTGTATTACTTTATTTAAACTAAATGTTAATAAAAAATTAATGAAATCAATCGCACATTGTGTGTAAAAATCATATTAACTCGCCATAAAAATTTGAACATTATTTGATCAAGTTTGAACATTAAAGTTGATTTTTTAAGAAATATTATATTTTTGTATAAATATAATTTTATTAAATGAAATGCACTTAGAAAATTTATGAAAAGTGATTTTTTGAGTTCCTTCTGATTAGAGGCACTTAGGAAAAATAAAAATTTTTTTTTGATAAAATACTTTATTTTTAAACTATATTTTAAATTAAAAAATAATTAAAAATTCTAAAAACACAAAAAATTCAAAATCTCTCTAATGGTTCGCTGATCACTTAAGACTCATTGATATATTTTTCCTATTTTCTTCTAAATTAGAAAGAAATTTTTAAAGACCCAAAAATGCACTTTCCTCACTTTCTCATGAAAATAATTATAATAAATAAATTAAAGCTCATAAAATATAAAATTTGTTTCTCTAAGTTCTTCAGACTCAGAAAGTTTTAATAAAAATATTAAAAATATTTTTTTGTAAATAAAACATATTTTATATTTTAATAAAATCACTAAAATCATTAAATAAAAATTAAAATTTAATTCAAAAAAAGCATGGAATTTTGCCTAAGTGTTTCTCTGACCTAAAGGCTAGTAATTTTTCTATAAACCAAAAACTTTATTTTGATTGATTAAATAAATTAATTTTGAAGATCTTATTTTCTAAATTAAAATAATTATTTAAATTTAAATAAAATTTTAAAACCACTTCTTCTCCTATGATACTTTAATTACTCTATGGATAAGGTACTCTAAAAATTTTAAAGTCACTTGAGTTATTCTTAATGAGTTATGAGGTGGAGAGTCCCAAGGGAGAAGTGGTAATTTTAGATTTTGGTGCCTTAGTCAAAATTTTGGATTAACCGAAAGGAAAAATGGGTAATTTTGATCCTAATGAATATTTTTGGATGATTGAAACATAACGGGTTAAAAGGTAGAAACCACTTTGCCACCTTTGCAAGATAAGAATAAAATTATAATTTGTTAAATTATCAAGATTTAGAAGTTAATGAAAACCGAATGATTATGAAGTGATGGGCTTAAGATAGGGAGATGATATTTTGCTTATGTTAAGTCCACAATTGATGATGATCTAATTTTTTTATCAGGATGCACGCCACTTGAATTAAAATTCTAACATTTGCTAATCTTTTTCCCATTGAAATTGCTAAGGGCTTGGTAATAATCTAGGCTTGATCTTTAAACTTGTTTGATAGGGTTTAGAAAAAGGATAACATGATTGATGATAGAAACTTCTAAGCAATGCAAGTCCATCTTTAGTGGTGGTACATAATCTTTAGTGACCTAAACTTGCCTTAGGGGCATTCATCCACATAACACTTAAGTGAAATATCAACTGAATAATTGGGCACTGTGTTATCGCAATGATTAAAATGTCAAGATTCAACGAGTAGTGGGGTAATTTTAATTTGACTTGGGATTATTAATAAAAAAATATGATAAGTTCAAAATGAACTCAAATGTTTCAAGAGATCTTTAAAGCAGTTAAGAGTCATTCCCTAAACACTTTGAAATCTCCTGGATATTTTGAAGAACAATTTGAACTTGTTATATTTTGTTCTAAGATCTTTTAGGACTCAATAAGTCGTAGTTCAAGGTTTGTTAGATACACCTTCGGCTGTTCTTACTTTTGCAAAATTATATATACATGTTCTAAAAACTGACCTTTCAACAGGAATGTCGAGAATATGAGAGGTACGCTTTTATAATGTTATTTAATTTTTGTCATTTTACTTTCTACAATTTACTTTTGCTTCCAAATATCATAATTTCTTGGGTGTGCACTTTACTTTACTTACAAAACCAAAACCATTTTAAAACATTAATCAACATTTTCAAAAATCTAAAATAGTTGTTTTAAAGGTAACCATAAATCCTTTGAAATTTCACTAAACTTAAAACATTTTTTTGAATTTACAGGAGTCCCTCAATAAAAGTGACCCACGTTTTCTAATGAGATATCCCGGATTTAAATGAGTTCCACAACTCGTTTAAGCTAAGTAAATTCAAAATAAAATAGTGATACTGAAACGAGGTTACTGTCTGATTGAACATTAAACTTGTCAATTAAACCTTTAAACCTTAGAATTTAGAACTACCACTTCGCCGAGGAGCTCAAAGCTAAATTTGTGGGAAGCTTTCTACAACATCAATCTACAACAAGATGAGGATCTACAATATTATACATTTCCTTAGAATTAAACAACAAGTCATAGGACTTCGATTGTCTCCCTGATGCTACATAAATTCTCAACTTTTTCTTTAGGCCTTTGTTTGGTTCGGCTATACAATTTAAGCACTAAGCTATTTTAGGATTTTGAGGTTGTCTTTTGTCACGACCTAAATCCTCACATTTTTCAGGCTATTTGTGTGACTGTCTCGCATAAATGTAAGCCCTAATTAATAAAATTGGTAGGATGAAACACTTAATTCCTTCTCGAAATGGAAGCCGAACCATAGGATAGCTTAGGAAGTCACCAACGTTCTCCTCAGGATCCTTGACATCTCCTAGTTCTTCTTCCTTTAGATTTCAAAACAAATGTTCCAAATTTTAGCTATTCCCTTTTCACACCTCTTTGTCCAATCTTTTGAAAAGTTCTATCCCTTTGAATTCTTGAAGAAAATATTCCCTGGTTTTTGTTGAGAGTTTTCTTAGGTGACTTTGGTTATCTAAGATATAATTAACTATAGGGGTTTGCCCTTATAGGAAACTTCTAAGAACCCAGATTAATATATACCCTATTTAATTTTTTGTATTAAATAGGGGAACTTGTTGGTCAACATAAAAATTATTTTTCGTAGACTTAAACGGATTTCATAATTTTTTTTAGTTTATTTAATCGAGTCATCACCAGTAAGTAATGTGTCTATTCTTCGTGATGGATACATTGCTTACGGTATTAGACACGTTTATTTAAACTGCTAAGGCTATGAGATCGGCCCGGTCTTATATTTTTAAAATTTAAAATACTACTTTTTCCTAATTTATATATATATATATATATATATATATATATATATATATATATATATATATATATATATATAAATTAAATCAAACCGGGCATCGAGATATCCATTCCGGCAACTGACAACTTCCAATTTGGCGACCGACAGATTTACACTTTTAAAAGGATTGAGACTTTATTTAAACTAATTCTCAAACTAATACTACAATTTTCAAGTAAATGATAGTTATAGTTTTTTAACTACAGAAGGAGGATAGTGAAATTCAAAACTATTTAAGACATATCAAGACATAATAATCCTCACTTAAAAGTAAGGATTAAAAAGATCCTGAATCAAAAAAGGGGGTGAGGAGAAATATGCATTTAATGATTATTTTTTAGTTATATTGCATTTTAAAGAAAGGTATTTTCTGTGTTTTTGATTACATGTACCATAGGTTATGCAATTGAAACAAATGGAGCAAAAATGGAGCAAATTACGATCAATGATGCTCAAAAGAAAAATTGGTCTGGCGCCTAAGCACTAGGTGGTTATCATCTGCTACTAGAAGGCAGGTTCCTAGGCCACAATTGGGTGCTTAGGTGCCAGTATCAATTTTGATATCACTCTTGGGGATTTCAAGGGTTATATTAAAAGAGAGATTTTCAAGTGTTAGAATCTCTTGGCAAGTGTTAGAATCTCTTGGCTGGTGTCTCTTGGGGTTTTTGTGCGTGTGTGTTTAGCGTAATCCTAGAGGGAGAAGAGAGAGTGAGGCTTGGTGTCTCTTTTTGCGGGAATTGTCTTTTGGAGTCTTGGTGACTCTTGGGACTTTAGAGAGTAGTGTAAGGGATTACTATTTTCTATGCAAAGAGGGTGTGAATCTTCTATAAAGATAAATCTTGTATTCTTATTGTGTTTTCTTTGAATTATTGTAATATATTTGTGTGATTTCAATGACTTTTTCAATAAGGAATCTATGTGTCTTCTCCATACCTAGTGAATAGTTTTTCTTACTCTTTTCTCTTGTGATGAAGTAATGGCATGTGTAGGAAAATTTGTTTTATGATAAAATAATTTTAATTTCTATGTGATGTGTAATATCTCTGTTTCTTCATTAACATAACGTATTGGCCATAAATTAAGTTGAAATCTTGTTGTAATTTGAGTTTAAGACTTGGAAGAGCGATGACTTCACAATTTAGTGCACTCGCATTGTCTAGTTGACTATGGTGAAGTAGTTCAGGTGACGATGCAACTTTTAAGGAAAATATACTTCGTGATCTATTTCTATTAGGAGCTTCTTGGTGATAATTGATATAAGTGAATGGGTTCCTTACCATGAGTTGTAAGGCTTTTAGCCACTTTTACATCCCTGCTAGTTGTGTAAACCTAATAGAATACTAAGCATACCTATACAATATGAAAAGGGTAGCTAGACATGTTTCTTATTGGCAAAAAAATTATTACATAATTCTATCAATTCTTCTATTACTTATGTCAGTACATTCATTGCAAGAGGGAAGGGATTTTGATTATAAAAGAACTTTCTAAAATTTAACCTGCCTCCGTAAATTAGGTTTTTATTTAATTTAGTTAACTTTAATTTTAGAGTAAAGTATTGAATTTAGGAAAATCAAACCTTTCAGAAATTTTTGGCTATGAGGCAGTAATTTAAACTAGAGCTTTTACAGAAGTTGTTACAAATTAACATATTTCCCTGTGGGATTGATAGTTTTTTAAAGAAAGCCCTATATTACTTGAATGATACGTGTATATATCAAATTCTAAACTCTTTATCATATCCATTTTGCACACTAGCCGTCTAAAGAAACTTGGTCAAAGTTTTTTGCCAAGAAACTAAATAATTGTGTAATTGTGGGCCGGTCAAGATTTTGGCGCCGTTATCAGGGAAGCGATGGAGCTTTTGACATTGAAATTTTAGTTGAATTGTATACTTAATTTAAGAAAATTGTTGTGTTTTTTACCTCTATAAGTGCTTGTTTGGGTGTTAAAAATATTTTTAAGTATTTTTGAGTGTTTTGTTAATTTTATTTTCTAAAGTTTAATTTAGTATGCGTAGTTTAGGATCTGAAGGTTTAGTACTTTGAGATTCTATGTTTGAATGAATTACAAGAAAGATTTGAAAAACAAAAAGAACGTCACAATTTAAAAGAATTGATGAACACATCACATAAAAACTTAGATAATCAAATAGTTGAAAATGATCATCATCACGTTTAAAGACTTTTAAGTGATTATGCAAAATGTATAGAAGATAAAATTCACCTTGGAATACAAACCCCTGCTGTAGCGACTAACTAATTTGAGTTGAAATTCATTATAATAGAAATGGTACAGAACAACCAGTTTGGGGGAACTCCATCAAAAAATCCAAACTTATATCTAGGTAGTTTTCTAGAATTATATGTTATATTTAAGTACGACAGTGTCTTAAATGATGTTGTCAGACTTGAAATTTTCCCTTTTCCTCAAGGGATAAAGCTAATATGTGGTTAAACTCATTATCACCTAGCTCTTTTAGAACTTGGAGAAAATTAGCTCAGAGAATGCTAGTTAAGTACTTTCTGCCTTCAAAAATTGCTAAACATAGAAATGATATCATTTTATTTACACAGTATGAATGTGAGCCAATATACAAAGCCTGGGAACGATTTAAAGAACTCCTTAGGAAGTGTCCACATAACGTTTTACCAGACTTGTTGATTATTCAAATATTTTATAAAAGATTAGTAGGATCCCTTAGATCTATCATCGATGTCGCTACTGGTGATTCGTTAATGTCAAAACCATTTAATATTGCATATTCTTTAATTGAAGAGATGACTATGAACAACTTTAAATGGCTCTCTAAAAGCATAAACCCTAAGAAAGTAGCCAGTATTCATGATACTAATGTGATCTCTATTTTGACTTCACAAGTTGCCTCAATATATAGGAAGTTAGACTGAATTTCAGTTAACTAACCTCAAACATCTCATGTGAGTGAGGAAAACTCATTGGGACAAATGATTGATTCTCAATCACCTTCATATGAGACTTTAAATGCAATTAATAATAGAACTAATAACCCATATTCTAACTATTATAACCCAGGTTGGATGAACTGCCCTAAATTTAACTAGAATAATAAGTTTGGGTGTGGAAACCAACGTTGGGGAAATAATCAAGCTAATCCTGTAGGAAACTAAAATAATCAGGGTAGTACTAACTATAAACTTTCTTATCCCTTGGACTTAATAATAACTAATAATTTAAGGAGAAGAAGTTATCTATGAAAGAAGTGGTGTTACAGATGGGGAATCGATTGTAAGGTCAAAGTGCTGCAATTAGAAATATTGAGAATTAACTAGGACAAATTGCTAACTCCCTTAGAAATATGCCTCAGGGAACTCTTCCTATCAATATTGAGATAATCCTTAAAGAGACTAATAAAGAGCATAATAAATCTATCCAACTCGGCAGTGGAAGGGAATTAAATGTTGGAATTTAAAAAGAGACTAAAGTTGAAGAGATTGAGGAAACAGAAAAACATAAATAAAATGTTCCTAAGGATATGGAAAAAACTATCTCTTGACTATGATCAATTTAGGGAAAACACCATCTCCATTTCCTTAGAGACCTAGATAGCAGAAGTTGGATCAACAATTTTTAAAGTTCTTGGAAATATTTAAGAAGCTTATAATTAACATTTCTTTTGTTGAAGTAGTGAAGAAAATGCCCAATTATGTTAAATTTATGAAAGATATCTTAAATAATAAAATGAAGTTTGGAGATCACGAGACTATTGCACTTAGTGAGGAGTGCAGCGTAAAAATTCAAAAAAAACATCCTAAAAAACTTAAAGATCCTGATAGATTTACTACTCTATATGTGATAGGTGAAAATTATGTGGAAAAGCTCAATGGTATTAGGAGCTAGCATTAACCTTATGCCCTTATCGATATTCAGAAAGTTAGGCTTAGGAGAAACTTCTCCCACAACTGTAACCCTTTTGTTAGCTCATCAATCGATCACATATCAAAAATGAGTTATAGAAGAAGTGCTAGTTAAGGTGGATAAATTTATCTTCCTTATGGATTTCAATATTTTAGATATTGAGGGAGATAGAGAAATACCTATCATTTTAGTGAAACCTTTCCTTATTACAGTACAAGCTATGATAGATGTATGACCCGACCCGCAATTATGCAATTAATTAAATTAAAAAATATGGCCAAAAGCTTGACCCAATTTATATTTAGCTTCTGGTGTGCAAAATTAAATATTATATAAACATGATGAAAAATGGTTTACACACTAGGGGGTACTACAAAAGTATACATATTGTTTCAAGTAATATAGGATTTTTTTTGAAAACTGCAGTATCGATCCCATAGAGAGAACCAAAAAATCATATAAAATTGACTTCAATAAAACCTACTTTTAATTATAAAAAACTTATATAGGAAATTATAGCAAGTTTTTGTGGAATATCTAATCCTATAATATTAAAGGAATGCTAATATGCTAAGCAAATGCAAAATGTGTCAAGTATAAACAATTATATTCTTTACCCTCTGTCAAGTTCATAATGAACATTGGCTAATCCAGATTTTGGTCCCTAAAATAGTGGTTAGGCTGGTAAGATACTAGCTCTCACTCTAGATTTCAAACTTCCCCTCACAAGACGGCTAAAATCTCACTTTAGTTTCCAAACATGTGGACAAAATTACGGATTTTAGCTCGTCAACCTAAAATCTCCAATTACACACCCATCAAAACTTATTTCCTTATTTATTTGCACTTAGCCTCAATGACTACATTCTCAACCGTGAGGCTAAATGTGATTCTTACTATGTTGGAACATAACTCATTTGGAGTCATTAAGTTATACAATAAATTTTAGCAAATCAATTGGCCAGATTAACATTTACTAGAACTAAATGAAAATATGACACTAAATTGGACACAATGGAAAAAAAGGATTCATTTAGTCGACCCCACGTAGCGGGATTAAGACATTGTTGTTATTGTTGTTGAATTAGCCAGATTGATAAAAAAATGAAGGATAGAGTTTGAATCATCACAATTTATGGAATTTTAAAACCACTTCTACAAAACTTCATTCATACACATAATTATTCCTCATTGCAGGGAGAAAGAAAAAGAAAACTATTCAAATCTCATGAAAATAAAACAACAACACATAGATTTATAGATAAATAAAAGTTTACAAGACAAGACAAAGTAAAATAAATAAATTACACAACTTATCTAGAACCCTTTCCCAAGATCCTTCAAGTTTTTTGAAACACTCACTCTCCTTACAATTCACTCCAAAATTACTCAGAATCTGTAGTGAAGAAGATATCTCTCACTTCTCCTCATATCCTCCAAATCCAAAGTAAGCCTCCAAGTCTTTCTCCTCTTTGGGAAGAATCCACTTCTCTATAAAGACTCCCTTTTCCTTCTCCAAAAGTATCTCCTTTGAATCACCAGAAGTCTCTTTAAATAGAGCTCTCAAAATCCTCAAGAGTTTATCCATGCACCTCATCAAAATTCATCCAAATTCAATGAATCTTCTAGATAACCATCACTAACGCCTAGGAACCAGGCTCTCTGTTGTCTGTCGCAAAATCAACATTAGCCTTCTTGCTCAATTTGACTCCAATTTTCTGCATTGTTGTTTCATTTGCTCCATTTAGTGTTAAATAAGCAAGGGTTCCCACATTACAGACGAATGCGGGTAAAGAAGTTAGTCCATGAAACTAATGAAACTAATATTAGGATAGGATCTTGGAATATAGGCACTCTCAATGGTAAATTAATGGAATTAGTTGATATTATGATTCATAAAAAAATTAATATCTTATGTATTCAAGAAACTAAGTGGGTTGGAGAAAAGGCTAAGGAGATTGATAATTTAGGTTTTAAACTTTGGTATTCTGGTAAGAGTCGCACTAGAAATAGTGTAGGTGTAATTATAAATAAGAGTTTGAAAGATAATGTTG